>JAOEGS010010364.1:0-13371 GCA_025447755.1 Corythornis vintsioides
ATTGCCTCTCGTCCTGTCATTGGATGATATTGAGAAGAGTCTGGCTCCATCCTCTCTACACTCACCCTTAACATATTCATAGACATTTCTAGGAATTCTGTTCTGCTTTCTAAGAAATTCTCATTATTTCTAGGAGTTTCCTGTAGCTTTCTATGAATTTCCCATGGTTTTCTGGACATTTTCCATACCTTTCTAAGAATTTCTGCTGCTATGAATTCCTCTCTGCACTCCATGTTTTTCTATCAGCTTTCCAGGTATATCTTTCATGCTGTGGCATGGTGTCAAGTGTTCCATTCTGTTTGTGCTGCTGCACAAACACATGCTTATGTTGTGGCATGCTGTACATGCTATTCCAAGTTGTCAGGTGGTGTCTTATTTTGTCATATGTTGTGCTGCCATGTCTTGTTCTCACCTGTCTGCTCATGTTGCTGCATTCCTTCCTGTGTTGTGGTGGCCTGCCTGTGTGTGCCATCTTCTGTGTGCTGTCAGAGGTTATCAAGTGCTATCCAATGTTGCTGCAAGAATAAACATTTGAGAGTGCATATTTTTAATAGCTGTTTTTCAAAGCCATTGGAAAGACTCAGAAGGTGAAAGTATTAGGAGTCAGTAATATCTGGTCCCTAGAGGATGATGAAAAAAAATAACTGTCAGGCATGACTGAATAAGTTGTGAGATACTGTGGCTGTTTCCTGTGCCCTGTGGTGCGGAGGAGGGTTTGGAGATGCATGCAGATGACCCAATATGAGTTACAACATGCATTCATTCTTTATTCACAACCTTTCTACATTTATAGTGTTTCTAAAAGCAAACAAATCCTTCTACCTTTATAGTGATTCTATAAATAAAACGTGTTTACATCTTTACTATTGGTCAAACAGCAGAGCTACAGAAATAACAGTCGTCATTCCTCCCCCCAGCAGCCTCCCAGGCAAAACCTTGCAGGTGGACAGAGTTCTGTTTTCTACATTCCACAGGAGGGAGGCAGGAATCTCTTATCAGTACTTTGAGGCCTCTTCAGAACAGACTCTCACAGCTTCCTTACAGCCGCTCATTACTCTTATCAACATGGATTTTTCACTGACAGTAAATCATGACCTTTCTCTGTGAGAAAACCCCCAACACTGTGGGATGGTGCTACACCTCCTCTTGCCCCCATATTACATTCATAGCTGCATATCGACTCCCCAGACCAGTCTGTCCAGGCCAGTATTTATAAAATAGCCACATCATAAGAGAGATGGCTTCCTAATCCCCCTGAAAGTCTAGTTTATCCCTTAAACATAACTTTATGTCCCTTCTAAATGCAGACTAGATTTTCATGTCCGTTCCCTTCCAATCTTATCTGATATAACTATGAATCTAGATAAAGAGAAAAATTGGGTATGCATCAATTTAGCTTGGCACAGTAGAGCATGTGTAATCTAAAATTGGGTCAAATATTGCAGATGGAGACAAAACCTTTAACTGATTTTGTAAGTAATCCTCTATCATCTTATATAGGCATTTCATTACATTTTATATTGCCAAAAAGTGTAGTGTTACTTGTCTGTTTGACCCAATTTCCCTAGATAATAATTTATTCATTATCAGCTGAGACTGGGAAAACAAGGGCATAGGTTTTGATACACTGACATAGACATGAAGAAATCCTTAGCTCATTTGAACTTAGGGACACTTCTCAGACTGTACTGATGTTTTTTTCCAGTGTGGGGTTTGATTTTTCTACATAAAAGTAATGTTCAGTAAGTCACTAGACTATAAGAAATACTGTATATACACAGTTAACCTTGCCCAGTATTCTGCTCCTGATAGAAAAACCCATCACAAAGCCTTTACAGGCACCTGCCTTTGAGTGCTAATGAGTAGTTCCCAGAAATGTTGCTGGTTTCTTCTGGCAAATGCCTGATAACAGCCAGACTGGTGTCAAAGCCAGGTCCTAACACCATCATGCAGATCCAGCAGCTGAATACACCCCAGTTCCATGCACTGCACCTTCAAGGGCATCACCACACGTTGTTTCCCACCTGATCTATAACTAGTGTTTTCATGGAGGAGAAAAGTCTTGATATATCCCGCACTTGCCTTTACTCTCCTTGACTGCACTGTTTGTGACCCTGATTGTGGAAAACTCAGTCCTGCAGTGCCACTTACTGGACATTTATGTTAATAAAAGCAACGTGCAGCAGCTCTTCATTTTCCTCAGTTGATTCCCAATGCCAATTTGAAATGGTAAAAAACATAAAGCATTAATGTCCAAATATTATGAATACAGGAAAGTTTGAGGAAAGCAAATACAGTAAAGCTCATTTCTTAGATGAGGCAGTAATTGTAGAGGAACAGAAATCTTCCTTTTCCATGGGGAAGAATTTGCCTTATAATAGTCTAGGAATTCTTCCAGGTGGAAAAGAGCAGATTATTAAAGTCATCTCTAGTTGAACAAATGCAAAGGACTGAATGTACATCTGGAGGTTTGCAGAAGTCTTTACCATATTCCTTGGGAAATAAGGCAACCTAAATGAATGTTTCAACAGAAGCTGAGGTAGGGCTTATTTGATTAATCCAGTCATAGTCTCTAGGCATATGCTTTCTGTGTGTACCATTAGTACTTGAACTATACTTTAACCAGCAAGATACAATAATCTATGAGCCACTTAGAAAACACACTTGAGCTTACAAGTGTGGCATAGACCAAGGTACATGGATCGATCACATGGGACTGTCTGTGTAGGACAGGGAACTGGGACTTTTGAAGAACAAATACACAATATTCAGCTGTGGATCAGTATGGTCAAAAACACATTCTGGGGTCTGTTCCTCCTGATCCTCCAAGGCAGAGAGCTGTCTGGAGATCATGGCAGCTCTTCCAGCCAACCCACCCAACCTTCTTGCTCATGGAGGGCATCAATGGAAGCAGTATCAAGCGAAAACACACATGGATCTGGCACTTCTTCCTGGATTCTGCATTTTTTAATAAAGCTGAGAACATTTTAGCATTAAAATGGGTGTAGATAAACACATATAGTGAGAGGCTAAATATTCTTTGTGACTCCCCACATTCACCCTTTTGACTTTCCATTTTGTGGCTTATGAACAATTGTTTTTGGTTGGTCAGAGCATCTCAAAACTTTTCAGGATTCATGGTGAAAAATCAGATTTGTTTCTCAGCAATGGGAGATGACTAGTCTGGTGCAAGAGAAGTCACGTAGCTGTTCAAAACCATCTGCATTGAGTATAAAGCAGTTTATTAACTTGAGGAATGAATTTAGCTTTCCATGTGGCAACACAGAGAAATAATTTAAGTATTAATATATTTACATTTAAAAGTCTGCAAGTGGAGTTTTTATTGTGATGTGCAGAAAAGACCATGTGTGGTTTTAAAGCAGATTAATAAATTAGTATTTTAGGCATATAAGACAATTATTAGAGGCAGAAGACATCACTTGTCATAATGTAAACCACACACCACAGTACCAGTTATACTCACCAAAAATTCATTTATTTCTCTGCACAACACCTATCTGTGTCCATCTTCTGAATGAGATGTCTTTCCTTGCTCAGTCATTGCAATGTTTTTAGCAACAAGAGTGAGGACCAGATACCATCAAAGATGTACTGAGTGTCGGATATGTCAGTGGTCATGAAGACTGGGATCTGTTTGACAAGATTAAAAAGTATTCAAGACACTAATAGTAACGTACATAAATTGTGAACAATTTTTGTTGAGCAAGAAAAATGCATTGCAAGGGTATCAGCGCCAGTTTTTACTCCTTCATGACAGAATCTCACCTGTTGTATTTGCCCCTGCAACTGTAATATATGTATCTGGAAGACCTTAAGTTGTGGAGCCAAGGGGAGAACACTCAGGTGGACATCTGAGATTCGATGTGTGTGTCAGAATGAAAATGATATCTTCGTTTTTCACTGAAAATGATAAACTAAATAGCCTAGTTAAAGATTAAAACAAACTCCGGTGTATACAATTCTTTTCTGAAAAAAAAAAAACCAACACCTTAAAATGCATTTTTTTCACAGAAATTGAGTTTTGAACAGTGACAGGGGAGATCAGAGCTCACCAGCCCTGTATTCAAAGAGGAGGAGCGCTCTGCATGCTCAGCTGCCACCATTTTTGGGATGGGACCTATGAACAGAGCAGTGTTGTTACAGTGGGAATCTTAACAGAAGGCCTCACAGTAGCTGGTCTGGCTTATAGTCAGTAGGTGTAATCAGCCTCTATGTGTTGACCTTTTCTTCTGGTCCACTAAAAAGGCAAACCAGCGCTGTCTGCAGGCTGCAAATGGGATGCAGTACTGTTGTAACTGAGCATGTTTTCCCACATTCCCAGAAGACTCAGCATCAGTTATAGGATAAAACCAGCTCATGTGTTGTTGACTTCCAACCCTATCAGACTCCATGTACCAATACTTGAGATCTGTTAGGAATTGAGTTTGTGTGTCTATCACCATGTTCATCGGGAAGCTGGGCTGGAGAAAGAATAGCAGCAGTGGAATTGAGTATCCCTATTATTTTTATTAAATCTCAAATTATTACATACCTAATACCAGAGAAGCATTGGATAATATGTGTATTAGCCATAATTTCTAAAAGGAATGAAATGCTTTTGAAACCAATTTCCAGCCTTCCATTAAAATCAAGGACTCAAATTTAATTGACATCTTTGAAGCACCATACACAAGAAAGTTCTCATCCACTGGAATAGATTTAACTGCTTTTTTCTTTTTTTTTTTTTTCTTTTTTTTTTTTTTTAAGGATTAGCATTAAAGAGTAGAATATTTTTCTAAGGCTTCTTTCACTGTGGTTTCCTACGAACATTTCCCCGCCACTGTTTGCTTTCTGCAATATGTATTAGAGCAGGAATGATGGAAGTGAGAAAACCAGTAGGATCCTGTCCTTGCTGCCCCAGCTGAGGGCCGCCGGCTGCCTTGCCCCTGAAGCTGCTCGCACCGGGGGCAGATGATCCATCCGTCTTCAGCCCGAGCATCACTACTACCCCACGGGCGCAAGCAGTGACACTCCTGGTAATTCTGCCAACGGCTTCATTAATAGGAAATCATTTCAGGGCCTGAGCTGCTTCCACAACGTAAAAGGCGCTCGACAGTGGCACCGCCGCTCCCGGATCAGCGGGATGAGCCGCCCTGCCCCGGCAGCCCGGGCTCCAGGGACGTCACCGGATCGTCACAGCCGTTCTTCGGGAGCTCAGGAGGCCTGGTGACGTGATGCGTCCGTGATCCGGCTTCAAATGCTCCTCTGCCCCCGGCTGCCCGCCTGCCTGGTTCGGCCCGGCCCTGCCCTACCGGGGCGGAGCGAAGTGGAGCGGGGCGACTAAACCACCTCCCTCGGCCGCTTTCCCGTGGCGCTGAGTGAGCCTCTTCCGGGCAGCTGGGCGAGGGGCGTTGCGGAGCCGGCAGCTGCGGTGAGTACCGGGCCAGGGCCGCGCAGTGGCGTCCCCGCGACTCGGGGTTTCTGTGGGGCTGGGGTCAACTCCAGAGTCGTAACGGTGCTCTCCGCAGGGGTCCCGTCCCCTCCGCAGGGACCCATCGGCCCCGCGTGTCACCCCCGTCCCCTCCGCAGGGGCTCAGCTCCGTGTTCATCCCCTCCACTCTGCGGGAGCAGAGGTGTCCCAGCAGGTCACCCCTCCCCTCTCCGTGCTGCTGAACACTCGCGGTGCCAGACAGTTGACTGGGGGCTGCCAAAGCCTCTCCCCGCACATAGAACAGCTCCCCCTTCCCCACCCACTCCCCAGCTCTGCCCCTGACAGGGCTCGTCCCCTGAGCGTGGACTGTGTCACAGGGTAGTGTGTGACAGCGAAACGGATCCTGGGCCTGCAGAAAACCAGCCTCCCTGCTGCAGGATTGTCCTTTCCAGGAGAGGAATACGCCGAGTAATTTACAAGTCAGACACCTGGTAGCCAGAGCCAGGTATTTTGAGTGCTGATTTTTCTTTTTTAATTCATTGGATTATAAATTATTGTGATTATGATGGGTATTGGGAGAGCAGGGAGGGGGGATGTAGTCTGGCTCTGTACCAATGTGCAATTAAAAAATAATCTGAATTAGTCTGGTCAGAAAAGGACACGTGACACAGAAAAACTGCTGAAGAGGGTCATGAACACGCCTGGGTGGAGCCAGAGGATCCTACTTCAATTTACTGGTGGGAGGTGTTTAAAAATAAGGAGCAGAGACAAGCTTGCGGCAATCAGGGCCCCGGTAAAATAAGAGCTCGACTAACCCTTTTTAGCTAAGAAGCTTTATTAATCTTAGTGAAGAGACAAGTGAATATGAGCTTTGTCTCCACAACAGAGCTCACGCAATGGGAGGAGAGGTGGCACGTCAAAAGCTGACACCACTGTGCTGGCTGCAGCAACCTCTAACATCTGGAAGTAGCTTTAATGCAGAATGATGAAATCTCTTGTCAAATTACACACCAAAGATGGCTGCTGTTTTGAGGAGAGAGCCCCAGCAGCAGGCTCTATCCATTTAACACAGGCTGGTGCCTTTGTTGCTAGGCTACAAGCAGGTCGTACACTTTATAAGCAAAAAAACCCCCAACTATCTTGCAGTTTTGCCATGATTTGCCTTCTCCAGCATTCAATTTATTTTTATGATTGCAGTAGGAAAAATCATAGTACAGACAAATTTATTTTTTTCCCCTTGTAATTTAAACAGGTATTTACTGGTAGAAGCTGCTTTGGGGTAGGAAAACTTGGCAATCGGCTTTGTTAACATTTGGTGTGAGTACATTGCATCATACTTATCCCAGTCATCAGCTGTGCTACTTCTTTCAAACTGTGGTAGCAAACATAGTGCAAATAGAGGAATACCACTGCTTAATGACCCCAGTAAGTCTGATAAGAGCTCTTGTGCCATCATGCCAAAATGCTTTCTCCCCCTAAAAATCTATTAGTACTTCTCATTTGAAGTAATTATACTGCCACAATTGACATCCCTGGAGAATGCAGTGTGCTCTTTTCTTTGCCAGAGCAATTGAAGTGTGAGTAGTAGCTGGGTTTGCCTTCCTACTGTTTTGTGGTTTTTTTGACAGTATTTGGTAGCTTTGAAATATTTCACTTTACTGCTCAGAGGGTAGTTAATTATCCTGTCTTTTCTCCTGAGTCAACATTGCAGTTGTTGTGGTGTGCATTACTAATGGAAAAGAAAAATATGTTTGTCCAGGCTAAGAAGCCCCAAAAAGGGTCAGTGTGTTCTCCAAGAAATAAAGAGCCTTAACAGGATCCCTGAGTATTTCCCTATCAAAGCAGCATGGGAAATGCTTCGAAAGAACTCGGCTCTGCAAAAGCAAACAAGGGCCCACGGGCACTTTGTTATATAAACGTGTCAGAGGAAGAAGAAAAGCCATTCTTCTCATTTAACAGCAGCAGGTACTTTTCTCAACCTCGAGATTTTCCAGCCTGCATCTCTCATTTCCCAGAACAGGGCATTGATAGCTGGACATCAGGCTGGTAGGTGTCTGGTTTGAAGAATGGAGATCTAGGAGCCTAAGTGTGTCAATCTTTTTTTTTTTTTTTTTTTTTTTTTTTTTTTTTATTTCAGTGAATCTGTACACGAAATGTTTTCAGAGATCTAAGAGTTGCAATGTTCATTATCACAATTATGTCTGCCCTGTGTTGGGGTGTAAACTTGAGAAGTCTTGAGACTTTTCCCTCCCTCAGCTTGGTTTTTGCTGACTTTCTGAAATTATGTGCAAGAGGTGAAGGCTACTCTTGTTAATAGAGTTCACTTCTGTAGGGGAAGGGCAGAAGGCTACAATCTGGACTCCAACTCCCATAAAAGCAACAGAATATTCTGTACAGAGTAGAGCAGTACCCTATCTGGTACCCAACCTAAGGATGTTTGCTGAAGGATCCTTACACAAGAGAATTCAGGTGTTTGTATCTGTTGAGGAAAGCCTCTTTCTCAAGTACTTATCTGGAAAGTTTTTCTCACAAATATTCTTTCTGACCAATATCTTGCTCCGGGCACATGAAGATGTCTGCATCTTGAGGGGTGGACATCTTGCCATTAGAGATGCTTCTTGATTCAGAACAGTGACTGTAACTTTATAAATGTGTATTTAGATCAGAAATAGAGAATTTGGTTCGCTGTTAAACCATCAAGAAATTTCTTCTGTTGGTCTGTTCCCAATTTTAGTTTAGGTACTGTAAAAATTAATGGCATACCTGATGAAGTTTCTTAATTGTGGAGTGGATTTTTTCAAGTCTCAGGTTATAATATGAGGTGTATTATAAGAAAATATAAATGGTTCCAAGGAAGGTAGCAAAGCTGCTTTTCATCATTTGTGCAGTGCTGCATGAGTTTAAGTTGCCCAGAATTTCCCAGATCATGTGTCCATCTGGACTATTCAGTATACAACACGGTTTAAAATAAATTATCAAACATCTGGGTTGCTCATAATTGAGTGGTATGTTACTGTCCCAAAATAAGTCATTGCTATTTTTTTGGCTATTGCTTTGGTTTGAAAAGTGGTTAGTGACCTTGAATGTGATGTTTAAAATGTGAACTTTGAAAAGGAACAGCAGAGAGTTGAACTCCTGACAACTCCTGAATCTGCACTTTGTATAATTGCTGCAACTGCTGTTGTTAACCTTTAAACAAGGTTTAAAGTCTTTTATTATTGCTGGTTCTGTAGCAAATCTAAATGTAGCCTTTGTACTAACACTGTTGATCAAACTTTGTGCTGATTTTTAGGTAACTATTTTTTAAGAGCATCTACTTTCACTTATTCTTAAGATCTCTTTTTCAGTTTTTGTTAGTTAATGTTCAGGTTTTTTTCCAGTTAATGTTGGTATTAAACATTAAAACATGATCTGGAAGATTATTCCACCTGATAGAGAGGGTGTGATGAGAGAAATAGAGAAATGTGGATGTTTGATACTGGGCCTTCCAGCTTATTTCAGTGCTGCTTTTTGATTTGAAGTACAGTGTAAGAAAGATAGATAATTATTGATTTAAAATAAAGGCTATTGTAGAAAGCTATTGAAAATACTGAGTTGAGAGTTTCTCTTCAGATAAACCAAGACCTTAGTTTTAGCCATCAATGAGGTTTACCATGCTTTTAAGTTTGTTGTTATTTTCTGATAACTAGGGCTGGGAGGGAAATGGGGAGAGGTGAGGAGGGAGCAGGAGGGAGATTTGGCAAGAGAGTGGTAGAGGAGAGGCTGGCAGTGAAATTTGCTTTAAAGCAGTTGGGAAGCGCAGTGTGACACAGTGGTGCCTTCTCTGTGATCTGCCATCTGTGTCATCACATCTAATTGCCTCCGGTCTAAGAAACTACATCTTCAGCTCAACTTCTGGTGCCAAGTACCTGGCAAAGCTGTGGCCTTTTCTTTAGCTTGACAGTCATGTGTTTATGAAAAACTTGATGAGCACACAAGTTTTGATTGTGAAAATATGCCTTGGTACGTAAGAAGAGCCATGGTGTGAAACACACAGAGAATCCAAACTCTGGGTTAGTGCTGGGGAGATAAATGGTGCCAAAAATGTTGCTGGTCACGGGAATATGGTCCCCCATTTGTTGACTTGCTGGAGCGCAGCAGGGAGCACTTTTGCCCAGCACAGCTGATGCTCACCCAGACAATCCGGCAGCACAAGAGAGGATTTAGCTTCTGTTCTCCATGGGCATTTTGGATATAGCTGCCCTAGTCTGGAAACTGAAAGGGTTTAATAATGTGAATGTGTCAGAGAGCATAGTCCATTCTTTATTACTGGTTTAATGTACTAGTGTGGACTATTACCAGCTCCAGGGTTTGCAGGTATGGGTGGTTCTATTAAATAACTTTATAATTGACCTGTTTGAAATACCAAAAATACTTATTATTTCCTTCCTTGTTGCATATTTTCCATGATAGATGGTAGCTGTTTGTCTGTGTCACTGTCTTGTCTTTTAATCTTTCCAGTACTGTTGGTCCTCCCGTGTGAACGTGACCTGAAAGTGGCATTTCTGTATGGATTACTACAGTTATTTAGGTGTTTATAAAATTAATGCTGTTTCCCAGCATTAGCATAGGGTCTGCCCTATGTTAATGGAATTATTTGAGGAAGAGAGTTGTTTCAAGATCAGATTGGGTAATTCCGCTGCTTACTTTTCCACCTTAAAATTTAATGTATTGTTAATTCAAAGTTTTACCTATTTCAGGGGTGGTCTCTGCTCTGTTGGTATTTACTTTAATCAACAGGGATGGGAACAATGCATTCAGATGTTTATAAATGGGCAGCTAAGTGTTAGTTGTTGAAGTTTGCCTTCATTAGTTGACTGCAACAAAGTAAACGTTTTTATCTTTGTTCCACAGGATTTGTTCATTTCCTTCACAGTCTCTGCTAACTTTTTACTTATCTCAAGGTTCAGATGGATTTATTTCAATTTGATTTAACCTTTATTTTTTCTTTACACAATTCTATTATGGGAATAGAGATAATGAGAAATCTTGGGCAACTTAATGTATATGGAGAATTATATAGCTGAAAGTAGTGGTTACATCCTTGATAAAGCATTGTAGTTTAAATAATAATTATATCTTAAACAGTTTTATTACAGTGTTTGTTATTTGAATGGATTATGCAAACAACTACCCTCTAAAATTTTATCTGAAAATTAAGGTGACAGAGGTAAAATACTGTTAGAACAACTTCAGCTGAAGGCATCATACCTTTTTCTTGCTGTTCTGTAGCCTCATTGTATAATTAAAAACTGCAGTTTAAAAAGCAATACGGTTTATTAAAATGGCTACATGGCTGTTAGATAATATGTCAATGAAACCATTTTTGTGCATAGTCACGATTTTTACTTTATAGTCAGTGATGTTGTTTTGTAAGAGGATCTTTTTGAAGTACAAAGGCATTTTTTGGCTTATGGGTTTGCTTTATGGGATTTATTTCCCTTTTCAGTATTTACTAATAGAGCCTGATAAGTCATGCATAGTATCGTATAGTCTCTGTAATACAAGAGGTGGGGCTTTTCTTCTACAAATACTTTGCTGGAAAATTTGGAAGTTTTCAAGACAGAAATTCACTAGTTGTCTTAGATGCCATTGTGACAGATCTATCAGAGTCCTGAGCCTGGCAAGTTCTGTGATCTTTTTTATTTCATTGCAGGTTTGATGTGTCTCCAAATTATATTATTCCAGTGTCTGATTTTTTTCCACTCGCTTGTATGTGTGACATCTGTTCCTTCTCAGTGGGCAGTGGTTGTCTTTCCCTGCCCACAGTCTTTATTAATTTTATTTTAAACTTATTTAGAATAGCACTGTTATATATATTTTCATCAATATATGTATATATTCTTTAAGTGCAAGTCAATTATGTCAGTTACAACATTTAGAAGAAAATGTTACTTAAGTAGCCATCACCTAAACTTTTAATCCCTTTTTGCATGAGATCTAATATTTTGCATGGTGGACTCCTGTCCCCATCATACTATGCAGGTTTGGAGGCTATAAACTATATCTTTATTAAGATAACTAATATTAAAGTACTAGTTTTCTATTGCTCTTTTTCTAGACAGACATAGTAATTTCAAGCTTGATCTTTTCTCAGGGCACATCCCAAGTGCCCTCCATTAATGTATGCTTTCCATTTTCCTGCTGGATTACTTTCTGGAGCTGCAGTGCTAATACTTTTTTTGCTGGATTTAGGAGGAGAAAGACCAAAGCATGTGCTGGCATGCTTCTACTAGCTTGGTCTGACTAGCAGGGTAACAGCCATGAGAAAGGTGTGGAAACAGGAATTTTTCCTTGTGCTGGCAACCAGAGTTATCTGTGTGTTGTTTTCGGTGTGGTGATACTCTGCTAGCATGTTACCGCCACCCTGGCTACTCTCTTACCCCTACTGTTACATGAGCTCTTTCTACCATAATACCTGTGTTTGGCTATGTAGACACACAAGGATTAGGAGTTTTTCCAGTTTACAGTAAGTTGAGTCTCTCTTGCAGTCAGTTTCCTGGTCTGTAATGTAGACTTTCAATCTCATTACTCTGACAAGCTGAAATATTTTAAATACCTGTGCTTTATGTTTCTTGTTTGTTGTCTTCCCCACAGATTTAAGGCTAGTCTTCAAGATTTGCATTTCACCTGACTCCTCCCACATCTGCAGATGCTGAACTTGAGTAAAATGATAATGACCACAGGGTGGACACTGGTTCCTATTCTATAGAAGGAGCTGGGAGCATAGACCATTCTGCTTCCATACCTTCTACTGTGACAGTACAACAAACTAAGCCAGGAGACTGAGCTGGCATCTTTTGTTTGTTTGTTTGTTTGTTTGTTTGTTTGTTTGTTTGTTTGTTTGTTTGTTTCTGCTAAATGTGTTGTCTACGAGGGCAGTAAGTTACATCAGCACAACTAATTCAAGGAGGCTAGAGAGCAGACATGGAGTAGATCAAGCAAGGAGGGGGTAAAGTTGAGATGTGAAAGTGGCAAGTTCTCTATTTGCTGTAGGATCCACCTTCACTAAATAAAATGATCCTGAAGTGAGCACTCAACCATCTGCAATGAAGGCAGATCCTTAATGTTTAGATTTCTTGTTGCTAAAAGTCTTCTTACTGAAAGACTTGGTTTTATAGACAGAGGTATTGTAACAATTCACAGGGAACCTAGTAGTTCATGCTAATCTGAATGAAAAGAAAGAAAAGGGCTTCTGTTCATAGACTGCTTTATTAAGCATTCATTAGAGAGCTTTAAACTGATTAACATAAGCTATGCTAAGCAGTTTGTTTTTTAACTTAGTGAAACTCATAGTTTAATTATAAAAATATTTAGACTTGGACTTCCCTACAGATAATATACCAATAGGGAAGCATTCATAGAATAACTTACCAGCTCTAATGTACAGATTTATGGGGTTTTTTTTAGTGGAAAATATTTTTTAAGTAAATAAGTTCCCCCTGTTTTCATGGGGTACTGCTTTGCAAAACCAACATTTACCATTTGAGACCAAAAGATGGTCTGTTTTTTCGCAATATATCACTGTTCACAGGAGGGTGTCACTAATGGTACAGAAATAAGAAAGAGAAACCAAAGGAGCATCTCCTGTGGAGACACTCTGCATGAAAATTCTGTTCTCCAAGTCTGCCCTGAGTTTTTTTCATTTCCACAAACCTTTGTTCATTCTGTGATGTGCCTGGTGAGAAATGTTACATGTGAATGCATTAAAAGTGTGTCCAGCAGATCAAGGGAGGTTCTCCTCCTCCTCTGCACTGATGAGACCCCACCTCGAGTACTGTGTCTGGTTTTGGACACCCCAGTTCAGAAAAGACAGAGATTTAATGGAGAGAGTCCAGCGCAGGGCCACCAAGATGCTGAAGGGAGTGGAGCATCTCCCTTATGAGGAGAGGCTGAGAGAG
>JAOEGS010010366.1:0-15740 GCA_025447755.1 Corythornis vintsioides
AGACCAAGTCACCCAGGAACAGATCCAGGTGGGGCTGGAATGTCTCCAGAGCAGGAGACTTCACAACCCCATTGGGCAGCCCGTTCCAGAGCTCTGGCACAATCACTGGAAGAAAGTTTTTTCTTTGCCAAAACAACATGGGATGGCGAGGCAGGGGCAAGCTTGGGTAAAGGGCACTCAGCCGATCTCGGTGTCCCTTGCAGAGGGTGACAGCGGGGCCGTGGTCGTGCAGACAGCCCCGGGGAAGGTGGTGACCCACCGGGGCGGCACCATCATCCTACCCTGCCGGTACCACTATGATGTGTCCGCCCACGACCCGGCTGAAATCCGCTTGAAGTGGACCAAGGTGACGGAGCCGATGGCCTTCGTGGACGTCTTCGTGGCTCTGGGGAAGGCGCGGAGGGCGTTCGGCAGCTACCGGGGCCGCACGGCGCTGCAGGAGGACGGGTTCGGCGACGCCTCGCTCATCATCCGCAACGTCACCCTGCAAGACTACGGCCGCTACGAGTGCGAGGTCACCAACGAGCTGGAGGATGACACCGGCATGGTCAAGCTAGACCTCGAAGGTAACGGGGCAGCCACGCCGAGGGAGGAAGAGTGGCGGGGATGGGAGGGTCCCGGCTGTGCCCGTGTCCCGTGCGGGATGGTCAGGATGCGATTCCCGGTGCTGAGCTCGCTGCTGCTTTACGGCCGGTTGTTTTTCCTGGCGTGTGCCATGGTTTATTGCCTGTTATTGGCTTTTATTGTTGCTCCAGGTTTACGGGCTGGCAGCTAATAAATGTGGGAGACAGATAGTGGCCTGGCCTCGTAAAGCACCGGGGGGGGCTGGGATGTGGGGGCAGTGATGGTGCCATGTGTGGCTCTGAGCCTGCTGGCACAGGCTGCTGTGGCTGGGGACACTGGAAAAGGGGGAAATCATTTGGGGGGGGAGGGGGGGGGCTTGGGAGGCACAGCAGCTCTGCTCCAGCTGGCTTGGGCTTGCTCCAGGGATGCCAGGGCTCAGTTGGATCCCATGTGGGCACCACGGGCATCTCCAGGTCCCAGAGCAGCTCCTGGAACCTGGGGTTGCTGATGACCCTTTTCATTGGGTGCAGCTGCAAAACAAGGAAGGGGCAACCGGAGACCCTCCAGACCCCAGCCCTCCTCTCTGTCCCTCTCAGGTGTGATCTTCCCCTACCACCCGCGCCTGGGTCGCTACACCCTGAACTTCCACGAGGCGCAGCAGGCGTGCCTGGAACAGGATGGCATCCTGGCCTCGCACGACCAGCTGCACCAGGCCTGGCTGGAGGGTATGGACTGGTGCAACGCGGGCTGGCTGGAGGACGGCTCGGTGCAGTACCCCATCTCCCGGCCACGGGAGGAGTGCGGCCGCAAGGACACGCCGGTGGGGGTGCGGAATTACGGCTACCGGCACAAGGAGAGCGAGCACTATGACGCCTTCTGCTTCACCTCCAACCTCAACGGTAAGGGAGAGGCAGGGGGGAAACTGAGGCACAGACCATCCAGCTCCCTGTTTGGACTGGGTGGGGAATGTTGCTTTGATAGTCCAAGGAGATGCTCAGCCCTGGGTGAGAGTAGGATGTGGCTGCCTGTCCTCTCATGGAATCCCAGCATAGTGGGGGTGGGAAGGGATATCTGGGAATCATCTGGTGCCACCCCATTGTTCCAGCAGGGTCACCCAGAGCAGGGGGTCGAGGGTTACAGTGTCTGGGTGGGTTTGAATTCTCTCCAGAGATGGAGATTCCACAACCTCTCTGGGCAGCCTGGGCCAGGCTCTGACACCCTCACACCAAAGAACTTTCTCCTCCTGCTCTGATGGAACCTCCTCGGTGCCAGTTGGTGCCCAGTGCCCCTTGTCCTGTCCCTGGGCACCACTGACCAGAGTCTAGCCCCATCCACTTGCCCCTGGGGGGTCCTTTAGCTCTTGCTCAGCATTGCTCAGCTCCCCTCTCAGGCTGCTCTTCTCCAGCTGAACATCCCCAGGGCTCTCAGCCTTCACAAAGATGATGCAGCCCCCTCAGCATCTTAAGAGCCTCTACTGGGCTCTCTCCAGTAGTTCCTGGTTTTCTGGAACTGGGGAGCCCAGAACTGGACTCAGCACTCCAGAGGTGACCTTATTGGGACAGAGGGAGGTGAGAACCTCCCTTGACCTGATGGCCACACTCTTCTGAATGCACCCCAGGAGACCACTGACCTCTTGTCTACAAGAGCCATTCTCTGGGCTCCCTAGCACATCAGGAGAGAGTTCTGTGCTGGGGACCCCCACCAAGGACCAAGATCTGTCCCCATCACATTTGGAGCTGGGGCAACTGGTTTTAACAAACCCCTCTTCCCCTGGCAGGAGCAGGGAGTTGGTAACAGCAGCAGCAGTCGGGCTGGGTGATGGATGAGGCCGGGGCTGCGCAAGACAGATGGGAGCCGGGAGGGCTCCCGGGCTGAGTAAATTATTCCTGGCTGGAAGGGCTGGGAGGGGGTCTGACGATGTTTATTTAATGGTGGCAGGCAGGATAAATAGTGAATGGAATCACCACGAGGAGCCATCACCGAACGCCACTGTGCGGCCCCCGTAAATCTGCCCGCAGTGGCTCCCTAGAGACCACTTGTCTCCCTCCGCTGCCCCTCACAACGTACTGGGGGGGGTCCACAGGGCTTGCACCGCTCACCTGCCTCCCACCCCACCAGTGAACCTCAGTCTATCCTGATGCTCTCAAGAAGACCAACACACCCACCCATCTCAGTGTCATCAACTGGGTGACAACCCCTATTTTGCATGTGTCCTCCCCTCCACCAGGCAAAGTCTACTTCTTGAAGACCTACCGCAAGCTGAGCTACGCCGAGGCAGTGCAGGCCTGCAAGAACAACGGGGCGGCCGTGGCCAAGGTGGGTCAGCTCTATGCCGCCTGGAAAATCCAGCTGCTGGATCGCTGCGAGGCCGGCTGGCTGGAGGACGGCAGCATCCGCTACCCCATCGTCAACCCCCGTGCCCGCTGCGGGGGCCAGGAGCCCGGCGTGCGCAACCTGGGTTTCCCCGACAAGAAGTACAAGCTTTTTGGGGTTTATTGCTTCAAAAAGGCCGGTGAGGCCATCTCGGAGAAGGCGTTGGGTGGGGGGCACCCTAATCGTGTGTGAGGCTCAACCTCACCGGGAGCACTTGGCCGGGGATTCCCCATCAGTGTGCTGGGCTCCCCGGTGCCGCTGCCTCCTGGGGTGAGGGGAGCTGCGGGCAGCCCCCCACGCTGGACTGGGAGAGGTGCCCGTGCGATGCCGGAGCGGCTGCTGTGCCACAGGCTGTGGACAAAGCCCGGTGAGACTTGGGGAAACTGAGGCAGCGGGAGGGGAATGACTTCAGTAGCCCAGCCAGGAGCCTGTGCTCAGCCCCAGGGCTGGCTCCCAGCTCATTGCAGCTCTTGCTTATCAACCAGCATCTTGCATGTGCTAAAGGCCCACCTGGAGCAAAAAAAGGCTTGACACCCCCCCCGCCCTGTGTCCCCTTCCCCATGCCTGGGGTCCCCAGCTCTGTCCCCAGAGCCGTGCAGCACTGACCCCCCAGGAAGTGCTGTGGGCACCAGCGTCATGGGACTGGCAGGTCTCTGCAGGGAGGGACTGACCTGCCACGGGCTCCCCTCTGCTCCCAAAATCCCACCATGGTGCTGGGCAAGGACTGGGGCACTGGGCTTGGCTTCATGCAACCTGGGTGGCTGGGGGGGGATCCACAACCCCTCTGGCACCCGCATGCACCCGCTTGCCAATGGTTTCCCCACAGGGCTGGTGGTGGGCAAGCCAAGTGGCCACACGCTGCGAGCCCGGGGCTGGAGCAGCTCCTTGGCGCTTGGCTTCGTGCAGAAGTGGCTGATGGGGGAACAGGGAGGTGCTGGGTGGGGACTGTCCCCTGTGCCCATCCAGCTGGGCATCATCCCGAGGCTTTTTGCAGCCCTGGCACTCGCGAGCTGGAAGTAGATGAAATAAAAGCTTCGGCTGCTTTTGAGAGCTGAGCTGGGCTCTCGTCTCCTTCACTGGTGCCACCTTCAAGGGGCATCCTGGGTGCAAGTGGACTCTAGAGTGCCCTGTGCCATGGGGCTTCTCCCCAACATCCCCTATTGTCACCCCGCTGCAGTCCCTGGACCTTCTGTGCCCTCCCTGGCAGCTGGAGCTGGGCATGTTCAGAGTATCTGTCTGGAGCAGCCCTCTCAGGTTTACTGGGAGTGGATCCAAAGGAGCAGCGTCAGCAGACCCAGCTCCGGGCTGGCGCTGGCGGCAACAGGAGCACTGCGGGGATGGCAGGGCATGGGTGGGGACCCTGGTGTCCCCCACGCTGGAGGTTTCCTCCATGCCTGTCACAGCTGAGCACAGACCATCCATCACCCTCAGTGCCTGCTGGGCGCCAGTGACAAATAATAGTTGCTGGGACATGACCTGCCCCATGGCCACCATGACCCCCTGAGAGGGGAGGCTGGGGGCTGTGGGTGCTGTGGGCCACCAGAGCCCCAGGTGGTGGTGGCCATCACACTCTGATGGGTGGCAGCCAGGATGGGGGCTGCACCCATGGTGAGAGCATCTGAATTAGGGCTGCCTAAAATGAGTGTCAGCAAAAGGAGGTGGATGGAGAGCTGGAGCTGTGGGGGGACCATCCCCAGGGGCCCCACATCCCCCCCTGCCCCCAGGAAAGCACCAGCTTGGGGCCACTCAACTGTTAAAAAAATTTATTAAAATGTCCAGCAGTACAGAAAGGCAGAGTCAGAAATGGCACGGGGGCTTGGGGAGGGGGGAGGGGGGAGGGGACGAGGGGGCAGGGGTGGGGAGGGAGAGGCACACGGCAGTCACATCGCAAACAGCAGAGATCAGAAAGCGCCGCACACACACACACGCCAACTCCAACGGGGACCCGACGACGAACGGAAAGGGGGGAAAAAAAAGAAGAATCCAACCCCAAACCAGGCATCTGAGTGGGATACTGGCCCTGGCAGCATCGTGTGTGTGTATCCCCATGCCAGACAGGGTCCCCTTGCTGGCTGCAGGGACACCCCACGGGCAGGACAGGGGTGCTGGAGTGGGAAGATGGGGTGTGGGGGGGGGGAGGGATGCTAAAAAACTGGAGCCATCCTAGTCCAGCGAGACACGACGGCCGAGGTGGGAGATGGGAGAGCTGACAGATTAACCCCCTCTCTGGGGAGGGGGCCAGAGCCCAGCCTGGGAACAGCCCCTACAAAGAGATCGAGGGGTCCCTGTGCGGGGCTGGGGGCTCGACCCCGGGTCGGGGGGCTGAGCGTGGGGCATGCAGGGAGGGCTGGGGGACGCACACGCAGCCGCCCCCTCCGGATCCTATTCCCTACGGGGCTGGGCATCCTAGGAGCTAAAGCCAATGGGGGTTATAAAAGAGGGGAAGGGGGAGGTGGGGAGGGGTGGGGAAAAAACGTCACCACATCCCGTCGGGGACCCTTGTGCTTCCTTGTCCCCCGGCTCTAGAAGTAGTGGCCCTCCTCCATCCAGTCCAGCCGGAGGTGCTTGCGGTGTTTTCTCCGCTCCTTGCGGGGTTTGTGGTGGTGGTGCTGGTGGTGGGGGTGGCTGTGCCGGTGGTGGTGGTGACGACGCGCCCGGTGCGACCGCCTGGCTAACGGGGGCAAGGGAGGGGACCCGGAGGGGTCAGGGAGCACGACCCCGGGAGGGAGCCGGTGCCGTGACGCCCCCCTCCAGGACCCTCCCCCCTGTCCTCACGTTTTGTGCAGAGGATTTTGGGCCGGTCCCACTTGCCGGTGCTGTGGCACTTGATGGTGGGCACGTGGCGCTGGGTGAAGCCCTCCTCGCACTGGTAGCGCACACTGGAGTGGATGCTGTACTTCTCCTTCTTCTTCCCCACCACCAAGGCGTTCGGCACCTCCGGCGGGGGTCCGCACAGCACTGGAGAGGGGGTGACAGACCCCAGACCCCTGTCATCCCCCCCCACCCTGCCACCCAGACAGGACGAGGGGACACGCCATGGGTTTTCTCCATGAGTTGGAGAGGCAGAAGAGGGCTCTGGGAGGGACTCCTCCATCGGGTTGGCAGGGAGGTGTTTTCCCAGGATTTACATGGTTAATTAATAGCCTTAGTGGGACGAGCGCATCGTTAGCGCGCAGAGGGCGCATCGTTAGCTCGCAGAGGGCGGGAGAGACCTGCACCCAACGAGCAGCTGGAGGTTAATATAACTTCCAAGATAAGGAATGAGAACTTAATAGATTTAATGGGAGGAAATTAAACAAATTAAAGTGGTGAGGGAAGAGTTGACTGTGGGAAAAAGAAGGAAAAATGGATATTGAGGGGACCCTCAATTGGGTGACAGAGCTCTGGAACTCTCTGGGCTGCCCAGGGAGGTTGTGGAGTCTCCTGCTCTGAAGACATTCCAAACCCCCCTGGATCTGTTCCTGAGTGACTTAGTCTAGGTGATCCTGCTCTGGCAGGGGAGTTGGACTAGATGATCTTCTAGGTCCCTTCCAACTCCTGACAACCTGTGATTCTGTGATTTTGAGTTTTCCTGGATGAGGGGCTGGGAGAGGTTTCCTGGGGATGAGGAGGTGCCCAGGGGCTGTGGGATAGGGACAAAGACACTGGGGGCTATGGGATGAGTATGCTGGGGATGCTGGAGTGGGGATTCAGGGGCTGGTGGTACCTGTGCCCTTCTTGCAGATGTAGGGCAGGTTGTAGTTGCAGGGCACATCGTTCCACTTGCCAATCTCGTGGGACACCAACACCACACAGTCCTCACCACCCGCAAAGAAGTTGTCAGGTTGGTTCTCCCGCCAGTTCTCATATTGCTGGTGGGACATGAGAGAGGGGTGAGCCCCCCACCCTGCACCCTGAAACCTCCACCTTGCCCCTCCAAAGGTCTCACCAAGCCGGTGTTGTCAGTCCACTGGAAGTCCTGTTCCACAATCCTGTCATTGAGCCCGATCCAGGTGTTCTCGTGCCCAAAGCCTGCAGAGGAGAGGCAGCCACAGTGAGGGTGAAGAGCACCCAGGGGTGCTCAGAGAGCTGTGGCACGGGGTGCTGTCCCCCCCAGCCCTTACTGTTGATGAAGCTGTGCTCCTCCCGCGAGTGGATGCTGGTGAGGTGGCCGGCACGGCGGCGACAGTCCCGCTCTGCATCCTCCCAGGAGCGCCGGCGGGAGAAATACCGGTAGCAGTGCCCCTGGAACTTGTGCCAGTTATGGTCACAGCCTTCTGTGTCTGCGGGGAAACGGGGACAGTGGGGACAGCGAAGGGGACTGCTGGGCCACCCAGCACCTCAGGGAGCAGCTCCCCATCGCAGGGTGGGGCAGGGTCCCTGTGTCCCCTTCCTGCCCAGCTCCCCGTGCTCGTGCCCAAAGGGACAGGGGCTGGGCAGGGTCCCCGTGGGGGTCTCACCCACCCGATGGTGACAACACTCGGGGGGGAACATCGCTCCCCACCTTTCTCACAGCGACTGCCACCGTAGCTGGGCAGGCAGAGGCAGATGAAGGAGTTGACCTCGTCGATGCAGGTGCCACCATTCTGGCAGGGGCTGGACAGACAGTCGTCGATGTCTGTGGGGACACAGCGGGGAGCTGCGGGCATGCAGAGGACACTCCCAACCCCCACGCCCCTAGCCCGATATCTGCTCCACCAGCAGTCACCAAGGATGGGGGGGGATCGAGCAGGACTTGGAGCCGCATCCCCGCTCCCAGCACACGCAGGACGGGCCGACCCCCGCCCGGCACAGCGGGATGCTCACCGATCTCGCAGTTCTCCCCCGTGAAGCCCGGGGCGCAGCTGCAGCTGCAGACGGTGCCGTTGGCACGGCAGGTCCCGCCGTGCAGGCAGGGGTTGTTCTGGCAGGGGGAGGCTGGGGCTGCGGGGAGAGCGAGAGCCATGAGCCGGGACGTCGCGGATCTCACCCCCCCTTTCCCTCCGGGACCTGCCCCCATCGCTCCCGCGGTGTCCCTTTCCCAGGCTTTAAAGAGTCGTGGTGGGTATGCCAGGCGTGGCTGGGCTGTGGGTGCTGTGTGTCCCCGGCCAGCAGCTGCCTCCCCCGCTATTATTATTGCTAATATTATTATTAGTAGTAGTATCCATCTGCAAATATTAAATATTTAAGAGGATGCTTTCCTAGCTCACAATTACAGACCCACTCCCAGCCCATCGTGGTTGGCAGAAACCACCTAGGGAATAAATCGGTTTGGATAAAAGCAGAGACACCCCCCCACTCCCAAAGCCTCTGCCTTAAAACCAACCCCATGGGTTGGCACCACGCTGTGCCAAGCCTGAGGGAGTCAAACTCAAGGTCCTCCCACCACCCAGACCATTTCTCCCCGTGCCCATCAGCTCACCGTGCTGGCTGGCATTGCTGCTGCTTGCCCAGGCCAGCAGCTCCCGCTCCTCCAGCCCTGGCTCCTCGCCGCTCCCGCTGTCGGCATCCAGCAGCAGGGATCCCCCTTGCACCCCCAGCTCTGCCGCCCTGGAGGGCTCATAGATCGGCCCCGTGCTTGAGGACTCGGGCAATTCCAGCATCCATGGGTGGGAGATGGTGGGTGACAGCCAGGAGCTGTAGGTGGCTGAGCTGGGGGGCATGGGAGGCTCTTCCTTCTTCACCTCCCCGGAGGCATCCTCCTCACTGGGGGCTGTTGGTGCATCCTCATGGCTGGGGACACCCAGGGCACCAGGGATGGTGGGGGGCTCCTCCCCTCCTCCCAGCTCTGGTGCAGTGTGACTGGTGGTCTGTGATTCCATGGGGGTGAAGCCTGTGGACCCTTCTTCTGCTGCCGGCTCCATCGCCTCTACTGGCCACTCAGTGGTAGCCCATGGGGTCACCTCACTGGCCACAGCAGGAGGTGAAGGTGAGGGGACATCCCATGCCGGGGGGGACACGGATGCTTCACCGCTCAGCACGACTTGACCATTCCCGGCATCCCCAGACCCGTCCAGCTGCTCCTGGCTGGGCTCAGCCATTGGCCCGGCTGGCCTGTGGGGAGCTGTGGTGCTCAGCCCCACCTGGGGAGCAGCCACCTCAGTGGGACTGGGGGTGGTGGGGTGGCCCACAGAGGGACTAGCTGGGAGGAAGTAGGTCAGTGCTTTCCTTTGCCTCTCCAGTGAGCCATAGCCCAGGGCTCTGCTGCTGTCATTGCCATCACCACGGTGCTGCGGGGCCATCTCAGGGCCCTCGGCCACCAGTGGGGCTGGGGGCAGCGGAAGCCGTGGTGGGACAGAGCTACCGTCCTCCTGGGAGAGGGTGTCCCCGGAGAAGTCCTCGGTGGCATCCACGGGTGGCCAGGGGGAATCTCCACGGGCACTGGAGAACTGGGACTGAGCCACAACTGAGGTGATGTCCCGGTGGCCGTGAGCATCGTGGGGAAACACGGAGGCAGCCAGGGATGGGGATGGTGGAAGGGGTGTCTGTGCAGGCACCCCAGGATTGCGGGGGTTTGTGCTGGGGCTCCACAACAGTGAATCCCTCCAGGCAGGTACCTGAGGTGAGGGGGACACTGGGGCAGTGGCTGATGCCATCAGCTCTGTAAGAAAAGGCACATCCATGGGGTTCCTGAGCTGGTGCAACCCCTGCCAGTCCCCCCACAGCCACTTTTGGGCATCACTCACCAGGGCCGATCTCCTCCACTGTGTTGGAGGGCGAGGAGGTGCCCTCCCACCAGGGACTCTCGCTGCCAGCACGGGAGATGTTCCATGTCTCCATCACATTGACTGCAGCCCCCTTCACCTCCAGGGCCAGGACGGGAGCTTGGGTGACCATCCCCACTGAGTCCCCAGCCACCGTGGGGTCTCTGGCTACCGGCGGGTCCTGAGCCAGTGCTGCGGGATCCCGGCTCTGCCGCTGCAGCTGGAAGTAGCGCCCGTTCAGCCCAGCGTAGCTGCTCCGCATCGGGGCATGGGACCTGGTTGGTGGGGTGCTGGAGCCCATCCCCAGCCCAGCTGGTGTTGGTGGTGATCCAGTGCCCTGCTCCCAAGCTGGACTTTGGGACTGTGACAGGAGGGAATCGGGGGACTCCTCAGGGTCAGGGTCTTCTTGCACTGGCAGTGCTGGGCTGGTGCTGGCTGCTTCCTGCCAGGAGCTTGCTGGTGCTTGGTCCACCACATTGAGAGCTTCATCCTCGTGGGGCCACACTGGTGAGGAGGCCACGGTGGGAGGCAGGGATGTACCACTGCCCAGACCAAGAGCCACTGGTGACGGTGCAGCCCCTGGGAGGTCCCCACGCTGTGCCGTTGGGCTGCCCCCCTCCAGCCTCAACTGCTCGTCCTCATCCTCGCCCAGCCCCGTACGCCCCTGCTGTGGCAAGAGGCTGTAATGGTCGTGTGGGGTGTCCCGGGTGTCCCCTGACGTGCCCAGGTCCTCACTGTGCTCCACCAGCACATTGTCACTTCCCGGCGGGTCAGGTGCAGGTGACACCAGCTCCTCCGGCTCCCTCTGCCCCGCAGATGCATGTGCTGTGGTGAGACCATGAGCATCAGCCGTGCTGGCAGCAGGATGGAGGGGCAGGATGGGCACCCAGGGCACGAGCTGGGATCCTCAACCCACCCCAGGGCTTGGTACCAGCCACTGCATCCCCCAGCCTCACTCCGTGCAAAGGTGACACATGGAGCCAGGCTTCCTCCCAGCGCCATTCTCCTCATTTATCTCATTAATTCCCTAATTAAATATTCATACGCAGCAATTTTCCCAGCCATGGCCACCGATTCCCAAAGGAATAAGGAAAGGCCATGGCTGGTGGGGGTGGCCCCGGCGGGGGAAGGAACACGGTGCAAGCATCGCAGCCGGTTCCTCTCACCTTTATAGCAGTAGGCGTCGAACCTGGAGGCAGCCGGGGGGAATCCGGTGCGGTTGGGGAACTGGTAGAGGGTCCTGACTCCCGAGGCTTCGCCACCGCATTTCCTGCGCGGGAGCCTGATGGGGTAACGGACGCTGCCATCTGCCAGCCAGCCTGGGTCACACTGGTCCAGACCCTCACGCCACGCCAGGTAGAGCTGCCCGGTGGTGGCTAGTGAAGCCCCCCGGCTCCGGCAGTGCCTCCGGGCCCCCTGCCAGCTGAACCGCCCCGGCGCTGTGGCGTAAAACACCGTCCCTGCAAGAGAGCAGCGCCCGTTGGGCACGTGGGGACAGAAAGCCGTGATGGTGCCAACGGCTCAGAGAACAGAGAAACCTCCCTGGCTCCAGCCACCTGGCACCAGCAGCAAGGGTGGCACCGAGCACGGGCACAGCACCAGCACCCATCCCTGGAGACAAACAGCGGCTGCAGAGATGCGCATGGCGATACCCACGTTCCCAGCCACAGCCACCACCCCCGGCACCATGTCCCCAGGCACCCACCCGCCCTGTCCGGCCCGCACCCAGCCGCCGCAGCACCCCTTGCCTCGCAGCTCCCGGCCGTAGCAGTAGACGTCATACTCTTCACCGGGGTCCCTCTGGCCGTAGCTGCGGACGCCGGGGAGGCTGTTGCGGTCTCCGTAGCAGCCGGGCCGGGAGAGTGTGATGGGGTACCTGCCAGAGATGGGCACAGTGAGCGCTCAGTTCCATGGCTGCCCAACAAGGTGAGGGGTGCCCGGCCGTGCCACACTCTTACCGCACAGTCCGGTCGGCCAGCCAGCCCGCATCGCAGTTGTCGTAGCCATCCTCGAAGGCGGCCTGGAGGTGCTGGGGCGAGGCGATGACGGCCGAGTTGTCCTGGCAGGCGCGGCGAGCGGCGGCAAAGGTCAGCGCGTAGCGCGCGCCCGCAGGGCGGTAGTGGAAGACGACACCTGGATGGGCAGTGGATGGCATGGCTGGCAAAGGTCCGCGCGGGGCGCGTGGGTCGCACAGCCTGTGAAGGACGCTCGGGGCGCACGGCTTGCATGGGGCGCACCACCCACGCAGACATTGATGCCACCCCGCAGCGGTGCCCGCGATGCCCGCACAGCCGCCCCCTGGGCACGGCGCCCGGCTCACCCATCACATCCAGGGGCAGCAGGTCCTGCTCGTCGTCGATGCCAGCCACCACCTCGCAGCGGTACAGCCCCGCATCGCTGGCACGGGCGGCACGCAGCAGCAGCGTGGCGTTGTAGCGGTCGCGGGGGTAGCCGGGCAGGGAGGCTCTGCCCTCATAGGCCTTCACCACCTTCACCGCGTTGTCCTTGGCCACCAGGATGGGGACGTCCTCCCTCTGGCCGGTGGCCGAGCGCACTTTGCTCCATTTGACGCGGGGTGGGTCGGGGGGCTCGTTGGGCCCCAGTGAGGCGGAGGGTTGGAGTAGGAAGAGGCAGGGCAGGGCCACGGGCTCCCCCAGCCCCACGCGCACAGCCCGGTGCTGCACCCTGTTGATGTGGATCACCTTGCCATCATCCTGGGAGCCTGTGGGGAAAGGCGCCCAGATACCACGGGGATGGGCAGGCAGGAGCTCCTGCAAAGCTCTTGTTCATAGTAGGGGGAGCTGGGGGAACTGCAGGGTGCAGAGGGCTCTGAACTGGACATCCCTGAGCCCAGTGAGGAAGAGCATGAAGCAGGACAATGTGCAACCTCCTCATCTAGTGGCTAGAGACTGACTTTGCCAGTTAAATCTGCCCCTCCAGGGCTGAACCCCCGACTCAGCCAAGTCCTCCCAGCCCCCACCAGATGCTGCCAGGCTGTGGGTTCCACATCACTCCTGTGGGTACATCAGCACTCCCTGTCCACCCTACCCCTGTGGCGTCAGTGGGAAAAGCCACCCCCATGCTGGCATACAGCAAGGTGGCCGTCATGACCTCCCCCTGCCACACTAATCCTGCCCCAGGCTGTGCAGGCTCCCAGCTTCACCACTGCAAATCCCCACAGTCTCTCAGCAGCTCTCCCAGTCTTGATGCTCCCTGCAGAGCTTAGACATCTGGGGACTGGGGATGACCACTAATCCTCACCTGGTACTTTCCCCCCCACCCTCTCTTGCACCCCAAGCCCTTTGCTCACTGGGAGACACACAGATCGTTACTGGAGGACACCCTAAAGTCTCCACATGCAGCAGGATACCATGATGTCCCTGCCACAAGGGACAGGGGACACATGGGCTCTCCTGGTCAGAGAGACAGCAAATCCCCAGGGGGCTCAGCTCCACAAGGGGAGGGGGCCGGGGGTGCCAGCAGGATTAAGGATTTAAGGTCGTGTCTGCAGGGATCCCAGTGCAGGGGAGTCCCTGGTCGCGTGGGGAGGCTTCTCCTTCTCTAATCCCCCAGAGCCCAGGGTAGGGAGGTGTAGGGGGCTGAGGACCCACAGCCTGAGCCCACCCTTGATTATTATTCACCCTCACTTTTCCTATGGCTGACAGTTGATTATTTGCTGCTAACTTCATTGAGTAACTAGCCCAGCTGTGGGCAGCACTTACCCAGGATGGCGATGGGGAGGAGGGAGAGCCCGAGCAGGAACCAGCAGCCGGCATCCCCCATCACATGGACCATCCTTGGCCTGCAATGAGAACGTGTGGTGGGAGGCTGCTGCTCACCTCCCTCCCCACTTGTTTGGCAACACCATCGTGGGGCCGTGGTCACGCCAGCCTCCCAGAGCCGTGGGGACGCAGCAGGATTAGCCCCACTAGATGCCATTAGCCCAGAGAGGCTTTGGGGTCAGGGTGCAGAACATGGTGGCCACCCACTGACTCAGCGAGCCCCCAGCTAGGGCATCCCTCGGTGTCCCTTGTCACCCACGGTGACATCCTCACACCCACCCAACACACTTGCTGAAGGTGGGACGAGCAGAGGGCGAGCCCAGGGGTCCCAGAGCCCCCCAGCCCAGCACTGGCAGTGCTGCTGGTGCTGGAACTGGCCCTTGCTCTGCTCCCAGAGCATTAACATGCAGCGGACACCTCTGGCTGCCGGAGCCAGCGTGCGGCGCGTGGAGCACAAAGCCAGCAACGCCGCTCGCTGAAAATCTCCCATCCATCTGTTTGACTGCTCTGATGATGAGTATTTGCTAAATCATTCAGTCTCTGGGCTCGGAGGGAAGCTGGACACATCACCCACCCAGCACCCACCACAACCATCATCCGGCTCCCACCACAACTGCAGCCCTGCCTGGGCTTTGTTTGGGATTTCAACCAGGCTCTGGCACCTTGCGTTGCTGAACCAGCCAAGTGGAGGCAGCAGGGATGCAACCAGCACCCTCAAATCCCAAATGGGATCACACTGGAGCTTGGCACCACGTGGCTGTGAGATCAGACCAGACCAAGGGTCCTCCATGTGCTGGCAGATCTGGCATCTGGTCCCTGCTGCAATGTGTGGGTGCCCCCAGTTCTGACACTGACTGTGTCCTGTCCCTTGGCCAGCACAGAGAGCTGGGTGGCACTCAGTTTCTGGGGGGGGACACCAGGAGCCCCCCCATCCCTCTCCCAGCCCTCTGGAGCTGAAGCTTCAGCTCAGCCCACAGGTTCCCCCATCCCTGATGCTCCATTTTCCAGCTCTTGATTTCTCATTCTGTCCCTTCTGCTTTTATGGGACAAAAATAGAAAGAAAGAGCAAAATTGTGAGGAAATTAAAAAAAAAGGAGACCCCCCACGTTCAGTGCTGGATAAGAACTTTTCAGGGGGTGCAAAACTGGGTTTTCTCTTTTCTGAAGAAGAAAGAATTTGCAGCCCCTTCCCTCCCACAGCAGCTCTGCGGGGCTTTCTGCCTCCAAACCCAGCTGCTGGCAAAAGCTGAAGGAGGTGACCTGACCCCAACTGTGGCTTCAGAGGGATGTTCCCAGGGTGTGGGGCAGGGACCAGGCTGCAACTCACTGTGCCTGGGACAGAACAACCTCAGCACAGACCTGGGGCTGCTCCAGGGCACCACAACAGCAGCTCCTTCTTCCCAGCCTGGAGATACTCCAGGAGGGAAACCCCCAGGCTCCTGGCCTCGGCAGCACCAAACTTTTCCCAGTCTTCCCATGTGGGGGGGAAATTGATTGGTACTGTTGGGCTTGGGAGATTCCAGCTCCTCCCCATTGAAATGCTAATTTTGATTTGCTGGGGTGTCGGGAGCTCTCCCAGCACAACCCATCAGTGCCAGGGCATGGGATGGGGCAGCTCTGGGGCAGCTCCTGCCCACACTCCCAACCCATGTCCTGTATCATGACATCATCCTGGGACTGCTGAGCAAGGGTGGGGTGCTGGCTGTGGGATGGAAACATCCAGGACTCTCAGGACTGGGGGACAAGAGTGTTCTGGGCTCTGCTTACACACGTCCCAGACCTTCAATTACCCATGCTCTGGGTTTTTTTTTTTTGGCCTTTTCACTAATTTCCTTCTTTCCATCCCTCAGCACTCCCCCTTTGCAGCTTCCAGATGACTTTTCCCATCAAAAAGCAAACAAGACCATTTCCTTTGTGGGACAACAGCAGCCAGGTCTCGCTCCTTGACACTTCACACAGCACCCCTGGGACCTTCTCATTCTCCATCCTCTTTGTTCCCAGCCTGTGGCTATCCCAGCTCCCAGCAGGGGCAACTCCCCATTCCCACCCACAAGTGAGCCTAGCCCCAGGGCCACACTGGGATGATGGGATGGAGCAGGAGCCAAAGGGAGTCGAGAGACCCCAAAGAGTTGTGCTAACGTGCCAGTGTATAAAATACTCCTGCGGGCTCTCGGCTGTTTACCCAGAGCCTCTGTTCTGGAGACGGGTCCTTGCTGAGCAAACAGAGCAGAGTTTATTTAAATGTTAAACAGGAAAGTTGCTCTTTGGATTTGCAACCACTACTCCAGCAGGCTGCAGAGCAGGGAGGGATGGATGGATGGATGGATGGATGGATGGATGGATGGATGGATGGATGGATG
>JAOEGS010010367.1:0-18197 GCA_025447755.1 Corythornis vintsioides
TCCTGCAGGAACAAACGGGAGCCCTCGGCACGGCCGCTGGTGAATCCTCACCAAGAAAATCCATGTGTAGTGCCAAGATGCGGCCGGAGCCGCAGCGGTGATACCAGTGGGGGACACACAACCCCCTCCTCCCCACACCCTCCTCATCTCCACCACCCCAGAACGGTGCTACGGGCAGCTCCGTGTCCTCTGAGGTCACCCCTTGACCCCTTTCCTTGTGTCCTTTTTGTTTTTTTGCCATCGCAGGGTGGGACGTGGAGGCCGGGAGCAGCGGTGGGATCAGCCCCGACGTCCTGGTGTCACTGTCGGCACCCAAACAATGTGCCCGGAGCTTCCTGGGCCGCCAGCACTTCGTGGCCGGTCGCTTCCTCCCCTACGATGTGCAGAAGAAGTTTGAGCTCAACCCACCCGAGTACCCGGGCACCGAGTGTGTGGTGGCCCTGCGAGCCCCCCGCCAATAAAGCGCTTGGTGGCTCTGCCCTGGGTCTGTGTCCGCCTGTGGACGGGGCACTTGGGGACATGAGGTGAAGGGACGGTGACTTCCCAGGAGGGTTTGGGCTGGGGACTTAGCCCCACGTGTCCCACCATACCAGTTGACTCTGCCCTGTGCACGGCTCAACCCCCCTAGGGCTGTGTCCCCTTGGGACTGCTGTTTGGGACAGACCCTCTGTGACCTCCTCTGTCACCTCTCCCGTGGGGACTTGGGTAGACACCGGGGCCCTGGGGGCAGTTGCAGAGTCCCCGGTGCTGCCACCTCACTGGGGGGTGTTTAATTAGCAGGGACAGGGCTGAGAAGCCACCGCTGGGGACCATCCCCACCTATCCCAGTGGAGAGGGTGTTCGTGACCCTGCACCAGGACTGGGAGCTGCCTCCCCCAGCCTGGGGAGCTCGGAGCAGCCGGAGTTCTGGGGAATGCAGGGAATGCGCCGGGATTGCCTCTGGCTGGGCTGAGGGAGGGGCTGCAGCTGTGCTTTGGGGGTGACTCTTGAGTGGTTGGGGGTGTCCTGTGAGGGGTCCCCAGCCTGTCAAAGCCCCCACACACACACACATCGCAACACCACTGGGCACTTTGCCTCCTGCAGCCCCAGAGGGCAGTTGGGGCCATAGGTGCACTGAGTTTTGCCCGGCCTCAGCCCCAGCTTGGCCCCGGGATGCGGGCGGCTCCGACGCACCCACGTGGGGCAGGTCACGGTGCGGGCGCCCACCGGCCCCGCCAGCAGGTGCCAGGGGAACGCTGGCACCTCGACCCCAACCGCAAGAGCGCCGAGGCCAGGCTCGCTCGGTTTTTTTTTTTTCCCTTCACTCCCCTTTCACATTCCCAAGTGCATCCAATTTTAGCAGCTTTGCAAAAACAAACCCTCAAGTTTCCCGGGCTGGAGCAGTGAGCGGCAGAGCGCGGCCGGCTCGCCGGGGAGGGCTCCTTCCCGCTTTCCTCTTGACAGAGATCCAGCCCCGGCAGAGCCGACGGCCCCGGGTGCCAGGATTGCTGCCGTCTGACGGCACGCGGGGGAAAGGCCTCATATATAGACCCGTGCTGCTGCCGCGCTCCCAGTCGCCGGCTGAGCCACCGCCACGCGTGTGGGTAACCATGGGGGAGCTGGTGCTGGCACTCCTGGCTCTCGCCGCCCTGCACGGTGCTGGGGCGTCAGGTAAGGCCAGGGCTCCTCTGGGGACCCTGTCTGTGCCATCGGCATCTCTGCCATCCCGGGGGCTGGTGGCGGGGATGTGGAGCAGGATGGAGATGGGGTTGAACGCTTGCCGGATGTGTGCCAGGGCAGAGGTCTGCCAGGGTCATGGTCACGGCCGGGGATGACCCCTCTAGCATCTGTTAGTGGGAGGACGTGTTGATTTTGCCCTCCCCAGTGCTGTGTCGCTGGAGGGATGGGGACGTGCCCCACATCATGCCCCTGCCAGCTCTGGCACCAGATGGCCGAGCACCTGCAGGGAGCCCCAGCCACCCCAGCAGCTCCCATGGGGTGCTGAGGCCCCTGCAGCCCCACGGGGAGCTCTTTAAGGTGCCAGGGGCAGTATCTGCATGTGACCAAGACAGGACTGTCCCTAGTCCTGGTGCTATAGCAGGTCCCACGGTCCTCCAGCTCCGTGACACCTGGGGAAGGGACAGGAGATGGCAGGGCTGGTTCTCTGCTGCCATGGGATTGTTGCTGGTGGAGGGATGGTGCCCATTGCATGCCTGTGGGGTACTCACAGTGGTCCAGGCTGCACAGGGGTGTCTTGGGTGTTTGGACGCATCCTGCCTGGGGGGTGAGAGGTACCAGGGGCCAGACTTCTCTCCTGAGACCTGCTCCCCACATCCATCCCCTCTCTGCACGGCTGAAACCCCCTCCACAGCACCTGGGACCACCTGTGTGAGGGGCAGATGGGCAGGAGACCCCATCTCCCTGGGGTTCACTGCCATGAGACATTGTTGGCCGGGCTCGGAAGGATCTAGGGAACACACAGGGAGCCCCCCTGGGCTGGCTGCTCCCGTGGCCACGTCTCCATTTTCAGCTGTGGTTTTACAGCCCAATTTCCTGCCGCCTCCCAGTTTGGCTGCTGGGGTCCGGTGCGATGCCAGTATCGTGCCGTGGCCTCGGCTCAGTGGGTGCACGTGCGGGCACCTCGGCTCAGCTCCTTGTCCAAGATAACCCCTGGGGCTGAGCACATTCAAGGGCAGCCAGGAGCCTGTGAGCAGCATTTCCTCAGCGTGTAGCCATGGACAAGGTGTGGGTCCCACTGTGGCCAGACTCACCGTGCAGCACCAGCCTCGGCTGTCCTTCAGTCCATCCAGGGGTGACCAGAAGGCTGCAGCCCATCCTTGTCCACCCCAGATGGTGACACCATCAGCCTGAATCAGCTATGGAGCCGGTAAATCCTGCCCTGAACTCCTTGCCCAGCTGACAGTGCAGGGCTGAGGGGCTCAGGGTGTCCCCATCCTCCCTGGGACATGCCAGGCTGAGTTTTGCTTCAGCGCCCACAGCACAGGACCAATTGGGCACCATTGGGTACTCTGAGGACAGGGTGCCCTGGTGCTGGATGCTCTCTCCCTGTGCTTCCCCCAGAGCCCCTGGAGAATGACTCGGAGCTGGGAAAGAGTGAAGCACTAGGGAAGCCCTGGAAAGTACCCCCCAGCCAGGCAGAGCTCGACCTGGACTCAGCAGGTATGGCTGTTCCCAAGACCCCACTGGGCAGTGTCATCAGCCACCCATGACTAGGACGCCCCAAAGGGACTGCACTGGGCAGTGCCCACCACACCAGCCCAGGAGGTGCCATCTGCCCCTGTGGCAGCGTCCCCATGGGACCCTTGCAGCAGGAACATGGTGTCCACCCATGTCCCACACTTCATCCTTTGCTGCCCTCCATCCTCATGTGCTTTCATCCATGCAACCCTTGATGTCCCTAAGCTGTCCCCAGCCCCATTGGCACCCCAGGGCGCTTAGAGACCTGGGGGGGGGGTGGGGGGGTGGCGCTGTTCCCTACTGGTCTGCTCAGGGCACGCTCCATCCCAGGCAGAGGAGCCGAGTGGACCTCCTGGTTCAACATCGACCACCCTGGGGGTGGTGGTGACTACGAGAGCCTGGATGCCATCCGCTTCTACTACCGCGGGCGCGTCTGCGAGCGGCCCGTGGCCATCCAGGCCCGGACCACCGAGTGGGAGCTGCCCGAGGAGGTGGGCGAGGTGGTGCACATCAGCCCCAAGAAGGGGTTTCGCTGTGTCAACAAGGAACAACTGCAGGGCAAGACCTGCTCCAACTACCACATCCGCTTCCTCTGCCCGCTGGGTGAGTGTCTGTACCTTCCCAGTCCCACCCAGCCCCTGACCCCACTGGCATTTATGGGGTGTCTGTACTGTGCTCACCCCTCACTCATCACCCCCCAAGATGGGTGCTGCTGGAGCTGTGGCTACACCAGAACCATTGCCAGCTCCAGCAATCACTGCTTGGATGTGTGATGCTGGGCATCACCATGGGAGCAACATGACCCCCTGTGGAGCTGGGTGTGGTTGGTGGTTCCCCAGTTAACATCTCTGCATCCCCCCAGAGCACATCTACTGGTCTCACTGGTCCTCCTGGAGTCCCTGCTCGCGCAGTGCCTGTGGCACCAGTGGCATCCAGACCCGCACCCGCCAGTGCGTCAATGCCCGGCTGGTGGCTGCACTCAAGGAGCTCAAGTGCAAGGGAAAAGCTGTGGAGCGCCGGCCGTGCCACGCCAGCCCCTGCCCAGGTAGGGACCCTGGCACCCCCTTGCCTCCCAGCTGTCTCCGGCTCCTCTCCTGGCCCAACCCCTTCCAGCACCACGGGGCAGTTGGCAGTGAGCTGGTCAGGCACAGGCAACTGGATGGAGTCTCCCAAGTTGTGGACCCCAGTGTCCCCATGAGTGAGACCAGCCTGGCTGAGGGAAGCATGGTGCCCGAAGCCTACCCTGCTTCCCCCCCACAGAGTCGACATGGATGGAGTGGGGCATCTGGGGGCCTTGCTCCCGCAGCTGTGGCAGCACCGGGACACGCGTCCGGCGCCGGAGCTGCAAGAAAGCCAAGAAGGTGCCGTGCACCGGCCGCCCCGTCGAGGTGCAGAAATGTCCCCCCTCTCCCTGCCCAGGTACCTGCCCTTGGTGACACGGGGAACCGCTCCCCAGTGCCCCCCACTCACATGGCCCTGCCACCGGCCAAGGCAATGGGGTCTGATCTCTGGTGCCACCCCACAGCCTGCCCTGAGCACGTGCTGCAGGGCACCGTCGTCTCAGCTGCCGGTGCGGTGCTGCCGGGTGCCCGCATCTACCTGGAGGGCCGCCCGCCGGTGCTGCTGTCCCGCAGCGATGCCCACGGGCGCTTCACAGCGGCGGGACTGTGCAAGGACACCGTTGCCAACGTCAGTGTCCACCACGAAGGCTACGCCCCGGGACTGGCACCCGTCATCTCCAACGGCTCTGGTGTCGCGGTGGCACACGTGGTGCTGCAGAGGCTGGGTGAGCACTGTGAGGCAGAGGCTGAGCTGGATGCCCCTCGAGGGAGCTTCCTGAAAGATGGGCAGTGGGGGGAAAGATGGGGGGGATGTGGGTGAGGCTCCGTGGCTCATTGCACCCTCTGCCACCTTCCACCCCTGCAGAGAAGCCCTACATGGTGCTGCACCCCAAGGCAAAGGTGCGGGTGGCTGGGCAGGAGGTGACCTTCTGCTGCAAAGCCTTGGGTACCCCTGTGCCCAAGAAATACTACTGGTGAGCATGGTCCGGGCAGTGTCAAGCTGGGGCAGGGGATGGCGGGGAAAAGCAGTCCTGACCACATCCCTGCTGAGCCCCTCCCTGTCCCCACAGGTACCACAATGGCACACTGCTGGAGAGGAATGTCCACCGGTACGGCAGCCACCTGACTCTGAAGGGGCTGGCACTGGAGCAGGCTGGCACCTACCACTGCAAGGCCAGCACCGAGGCTGGTGCCATCAAATCGGCACCGGCACAGCTCACCATGCTGGGTGAGAACAGGGAGGGCTGTGTTAGCCAGAGTGGGGTGTGTGGTGGGAAGGGTGACCCTGACTGCCACCCTGAGGTGCCCTATCCCTGGCACCATCCCAGGTGAGGTTGATCGGGGCTCTGAGCACCCTGCTCTAGTTGCAGATGTCCCAGCTCAGTAAAGAGCGGTTGGACCGGGTGACCTTTAAATGTCCTTCCCTCCCAAACCAGTCTGTGGTTCTGACTCTAACCCCATGTCCCCACAGCCCAGGGCCAGCAGAGCTGCAAGCCAGAGCCTGAGCCAAGCCTTGTGGAGCTGCCCAGCGAGTGCCCGCAGGATGCCACTGGCTCCCGTTACTACAACGTGGGTCGCTGCCCAACCGCCCCGTGCGCCGGCGGCTCAGCCAAGCAGTCGGGGTGTGGGGCGGACATGGGACGCTGCTGTGGGGTGCGGAGGATGGAGATGCGGGAGATCCCCTGCGCTGGCTCCCTGCTGCCCGTCAAGGTGGTGGCCGAGTGCGGCTGCGGACCCTGCGCCCAGCCCCGCGTCCTGGTGCAGGGACGGGTGACAGCGGCCGACACCGGCGAGCCCCTGCGCTTCGGGCAGATCTTCCTGGGCGGGAAGAAGGTCGGATTCACCGGCTACAAGGGCTCCTTCACCATCGAGGTGCCGCCGGACACGCAGCGCTTGGTGGTTCGCTTCGTGGACCGGCAGCAGAGGTTCATCGATACCGTCAAGGTCCTGCCCTTCAACCGCCGCGGCGGTGCCGTCTACCAGGAGGTCAAGATGCTGCGGAAGAAGGAGCCGGTGGATCTGGACGGCAGCCAGAGCAACTCCATCCCGCTGGGGGAGATGAGAGGCCGGGAACCCGTCGGGGAGATCATCCTTCCCGCCGGTGTTTTCCTCCGTCCCTCCGGGAAGGTCTTCACGGGCACGGTCAAAGCCAGTGTCACCTTCGTAGACCCCAGGGACATGGTGACGGCCAGCGCCGCCTCCAGCGACCTCAGCTTTGTCAATGCTGAGGGGGAGATTGTCCCACTGAGGACCTATGGCATGTTCTCCGTGGATTTCCGGGAAGGGGAGAGCGGCGCGGCTCTGCAGACAGGGCCAGTGGAGGTGCGGATGGACGCGGGACAGGTCTGGATGCCAGAGCACCTGCAGAAGATGAAACTGTGGTCTTTGAACCCTGAGACTGGCTTGTGGGAGGAGGAGGGGGTCCTCCGGCCGGCTGGGGAGGGCCGGGGGAAGAGGGAGGAGAGAACTTTCCTGGTGGGGAACTTGGAGATCCGGGAACGGCGTCTCTTCAACCTGGACGTGCCAGAGGACCGCCGCTGCTTCGTCAAGGTCAGGGCTTACAGCAACGAGAAGTTCAACCCCTATGAGCAACTGGAAGGGGTGGTCATCAGCCTCATCAACTTGGAGCCCCAGCCCGGCTACCCCTCCAACCCCCGGGCGTGGGGTCGCTTCGACAGCGTGGTGACGGGTCCCAACGGCGCCTGCCTGCCCGCCTTCTGCGACGGCCAGCGCCCCGATGCCTACTCAGCCTATGTCACTGCCACATTGGGTGGGGAGGAGCTGGAAGCCGTGGCCTCCAGCCCCAAGCTCAACCCCAATGCTGTTGGGGTGTCCCAGCCCTACTTGGGCAAGCTGGGCTACCGCCGGTTGGATCACGATGACCCCGACTTGAAGAAGACTGCTTTTCAAATCAACGTGGCCAAGCCTGACCCCAACAACGTTGATGAGACCAACGGTCCCATCTACCCCTACCGCAGCCTCGAGGAGTGTGAGAACGCACCGGTCAGTGCCAACCACCTCCGCTTCTACCGCGTGGAGGTGGACAAGTATGAGTACAACGTGGTGCCCTTCAAGGAGAGTGATGTCACCTCCTGGACCGGCGACTACCTCTCATGGTGGCCCAATCCTCAGGAGTTCAGGGCTTGTTTCATCAAGGTGCAGATCGAGGGGCCACAGGAGTACATGGTGAGGTCCCGTAACATTGGGGGCAGCCACCCCCGCACCCGGGGACAGCTCTACGGGCTGCGTGACAGCCGGAGCGTGCGGGACATGCTGCTGGAGAACACCTCGGGAGCCTGCGTGGAGTTCAAGTGCAGCGGGATGCTCTTCGACCAGAGCCTGGTGGATCGCACCTTGGTCTCCATCATCCCCCAAGGCAGCTGCCGCCGCACGGCCACCAACAGCCTCCTTCTGGAGTACCTGAGCCGTCACCCGCCCCTGGCAGAGAACAACCACACGGGAGCCTTCACCATGCTGGCGCCGGTCGATCCGTTGGGTCACAACTACGGCATCTACACGGTGACAGACCAGAACCCGCGGCTGGCCAAGGAAATCGCCATCGGCCGCTGCTTCGACGGCACCTCCGACGGCTTCTCGCGGGAGATGAAGGCGGACACGGGAACCGCCGTCACCTTCACCTGTCAGGAGCGGCCGGTAGGGCGGGAGAGCTTCTTCCAGCGTCTGCTGAGGGCCCCGGCCGAGGCACTGGATGAAATCCGGAGGGAGATGGGGGCCGGTGAGATGCGCCGCGCTCCCCCCGAGGTGATGGACTTTGCCTCTGGTGCCCAAGCCCCCAGCCCTACGGCCACTCGCCGGACCCCCAGCAGCCGGCAGAGGATGGGCCGGACCCAGGGGCAGCCGTGAGTGCCGCGGACCCCTCCCCCCGTGCCCCCTCCCCGGCTCAGCCCTGCCCCCCTTTTCTCCCTCGCTTTACTCATTTATAACGACTGAGGAGGGGACAGGCACACGGAGTGGGTCTCTCCTGCCCTGGGGACAGCGGGGCTGGGCACCACTGGGACATGGGGAGCGGGGTGACAGCGGGCAGCCCCTGCCAGCCTCCCCACTTCCCTCCGGAGCTGCCCCTGCTCTCGCTCCTGCCCCTTGTGGGGCAGCTCTTGGTGCTTAGCCCCAGGGACCACGGTGCTGGGAATGGGGCTGTAGCCCCACCAGGGTTATTTAAATAGAATAAAAGGGGGGTGGGTGGAAGAAAGAAGGGAAGGGACTAAGGTGGGAAGGGGTCCCCTGCCCAGCGCTTTGCCCTATGCCCAGTGGCAGGGCTCCTGTGTGCCCTGCCCGTGCTGAGGCTGGTGCTGGCCACGGGTGTCAGGATCTGGGAGCACCCACAAGGAATCGTGGGGGTTCTTTTGAGGGAAAAAAAACCATAAGGCTGTGGATAAAAAGACCGTGTTCTCTGCCCTGGCACGGTGCAAAGCCAGCCCTCCAGCTGCAGTGCCAGCTCTCTAGCCAGCTGTGGGGGCTCGGCAGCTTTGCGGGGTCGCTGGGACACCGGGCTCGGTCCCTGTGACCATCACCAGAGCTCAGCTGGGCCTGATCCTGCACCCATCCTGCTGCCGCCAACCCGGCTATTCTGCCCTCGAGGAGCATTTTGCCCCAATTACCTTTATCCCAGACAAACGAAACACGAACAAAAAGCATTTCTTACCCCACCCCGTTCCCCCCCTCTACTTTCCTGGGGTCCGCCGGGGCCAGGGGATGAAGCAGCAAGTGGCGATGGCAGGATGCGGCCCCGCGGCAGTGGTGCTGGCTGTACATTAGTGTACATTATTTATTATGAAATATACGGTTGTGTCTACACCCTCCTGGCTGCTGGACTTCTCCGGGGCTGCCCAGATCTGTCTGTGTGTGTCCCCCCAAGCCCCCAATTCCCACCCCAGCGTCTCCTGCCCCGCACGGTAGCACCGTCCCGGCGGCTCCTGTTTGCCTTGGGGCCGGTTCAACCGGCTGGCGACGGCGCGGGGGGATCCGCGCCAGCTCCCTGCGGCCGGGGGACGTGGCAGCCTGGGGAGGGGGGGGATCCCATCCAGCTCCCCCCACCCAGCACAGGGATGCACCCAGCTCAAGAACTGGGCGCTCACTGCGTGACCCTAGCCAGGGTGAAGGGTCTGTCCGTCCAGCTGATGTCTGTCTGGACCCTATTGGGTGGGTATCGCAGGCATGTTCCCCCTCCCCCCCACGCCCCCTCCCACCTGCGGCTCCCGGAGGATGCTGTAATGGAACAAACTGGGTTTACTGGGCCAAATCCCCCCCTTCTCTTGCTCCCGGGACTATGTTTCCCTTTTACAACATGTTTTGGCCGAACCACGGCATTTTTTCACCCTTATACTGGATGCGGCCACTCACGAGATCAAAGGGGACTATGGGGCACCTGGAGGGGGGCGCTGGGGAGGGGTCTTTGCCAAACCAGCAGCCAAATCCCAGCCCCGATTCCTATTCCCATCCGACCACAGCTGGATGTCGGCACGTTGGGTGGGTGACGCTGCAACACAGCAGGGCATGAGGTACCTGAGACCCCCAAACCACCTGGGTGCTGCCTGACCTCGGGTGCTGGAATCTACCCCACAGGGACCCACTTCCCCTGCCCACTGAGGAGGCTGGTCCCCAGTGGGCAGCACTGGCGGCAGCACCAGGGTCGGGGTGCCGGGGTGCTGGGGGGATGCCAGTGGGCAGGATTGTTTTCCACCATCTGGTTGGTTTGGCTGGAGGCAGCTGCGCGGGCAGGGCAGATGGAAGCAGTTCCTGCAGCTCTGCTGCTATTTATGGCATCAGGGGAAAAAAATGGGGTGAAAAATAATAAAAAACAGCCACATGAAGAGGCTGGTCAGACAACCACAGCCCCCCTTATTTGCAGCCCCTCATGCTTACTGCTGCACCTTGCTCTATCTTCCTGGATCCCAACCCAGCACCATGCAGGAGCTCCAGCATCATGCCGTGGGATGCTCCAGGCTCTGGAAGCTGGGGAGGGACGAGTTCAAGGAGCCAAGGGGGTGTCCAGGGGCTCTCCACAACCCCAGGGGCACACACGGGGGATGTGCCAGGGTTACGGGAGGTCCGTGCTGGGTGTCCAGCCCAGCCCCACATTCCCAAGGTCTGGAAATCTGCCCAGGGTCAGGGGCTGGGCTGGGGGCTGCAGCCAAATTCCTCCTGCTGCTCCCCCTGCCATGGTTTTGGACCCTCTGTGCAGGAGCTGAACCCACAGACCCCCCAGCTGGATGGTCCTGCAAACTCTAGCCCCTTAGTCCCAACCCTGGCCCCAAATGCCCCTTGTGCTGTCTGGGTCCAGCCAGACCCACACCCCACCCATGTGCTCTGAGCATCATCAGGTACCAAAATAACCCCCCAGCCCCTCCCAGCTTCCAGACGATGCTGAGCCTCACAGTCCAGCCCTGGGATGAGCATCTGAGGCTGCCAGCTGGGATGCTTTGGTCTCTAATTCTCGTGATTGTTAGCAGAAACCTCCAGCACACATCTCCATGTGCCCCATGGCAACCCCAGAATTATTTTTTTTTGGGGGGGCAGGGATTCACTAAGGCAGGGAGCCCCACAGGGACCCCACACTGGAGCCAGAATGGGAAACCCAGAGGAAATTTCTGCAACACAGCAGCTCTGGGGGGTCAAAAAGGTTCTTTTTGGCCTTCTCAGACCCTTGGCATGGGTAGTGCTCCCAGCTCAGCTCCAAGGAAGGGACCAGAGTGAGGATACCCTGGGGTCCCCCATGGTTTTGGGGTTCAGTGGATCCCAGCAGTGGGTTTTGGGGTGGGTGCAATGCTGCCCCACTCCCCACTTGCACCCAGTGCTGGTGGGTCCAGCCAACAAGGCTGGAAACATCCCAGGAGAGCCCCTGGATGGCAGAACCATGGGATGCAGGCAAGAGGACATGGCAAGGACCCAGCTCCATGCGGGATCCGTGTCCCCGTGCTGATGAGAAAGGCAGGTGGGGGAGTCCGGGCTCAGCTGCTTCTTGTTACCCCCGGACACCGGCCAAAAGCAGGGAAAGGAAAGAGGAACCCGGGAGCCGCAGCTCCCATCCTGCCCCGCCAGCAATTAGGGATGGCCAGAGCCCAACATAAATGAGCAGGACGATGTGCCGGGGCTGATGTGCCGGCACATCCATCGGCACGTCCATCGACACGGATGGGGCTGCTGTTTGCTCAGCACACACCCCCACCCCCCCCGACAGCATCCACATATCGGGGTGCATCCCTCAAAGCCCCCCCCCCCAGGACCCACAGAAAGGAGAAAGCCTGGGAAGGGGGTCCTGCTGTGCTGAGCCCCACGAGCACGTCCCGGTGCTGGCCGGGAACAAAAGCTGCGCTGAGCAGCAGCCGGGAGCTGGAAAGCGCCTTGGGAAGCTGCTCACTTGCTTTTTCTTTTTCTTTCAATAATGGAAAATATAATGACAGTGCCTAAATTAAAATAATAAAAGCAAGCAGCCCAAAAGCCAACCCAAAATAGGAGAGAAACCCACGTTTCAGGCTGAAGGGGAACAGGCAAGGGATGAAAGGGAAAAGTTGAGGCGCTGTGTCCATCAGGGACTGTCCTCTCAGCCCCCCCCCGAGTGGTGCCCCAGCACCTCCCCAGTGCCAAACCATGGGGGAAGGGGCTGAATGGGATGCGGATTGCCACCCCTGCAGCAAGAGCTGCACCCGTGTGTTGGCCCCTGGCAACCCAAAACGTGCCCCCTGTACCCACTGGCTTCGCTCCTTTGCACCACGTCCAGCACTGCAGGGGCCGCATCCTGACCAGTGCTCTGGCCCTGGGGGGTGCAGAGGCAACTCCCTTATCCCGTGTCCTGAACTGGAGCGTCCTGAAGGACCCCAACCCCAAATGTTTCTGGGGACACCACAGCGGAGCATCCCTGAGGACACCACACTGGAGCATCCCCGAGAATCCCTAGGGAATCCGAAGAGGAGCATCCCCAGGCATCCAGCCTTGGATGGGGGACGACAAGGGAGGTGCCAGCTCCCCGTCTGTGCCGCAGTGGTGGGGCAGGGCCACATCCAGCTGCTGAATTCCAGGCCGTCTGGCCAAGACGCTCGGCTCTCGCCGCTCCCTCCGGATAACCTGCCCGAGGAGGAAAACAACCGGCCCTCGAACACGGACAAGCTGGAGGTGAGAGACCCCAACCCCTCCAAAGCCGGGGTACTGGGGCTCTCGCTGTGTGCATCCCTTGGGAAAGGGGCTGTTGGAAGCTGAGAGTTTGGAGAAACCGGTGGGGAGCAGGAGAGGGGCTGCTCGGAGCACTAACGCTCGCTCCCCGAAGCGAGCCCGGGCCGGGATGCCGCGGGGATGGCCCCGCTCCACCGCGCTGGGGCGGCTCCGGGGCAGCCCTCGCCGATGCACATTCCTCTCCCAGTTGCTTTTTAGATATATATATTTTTTATTTTTTTTTAGGAGCTGCATCTCAATATCTCGCTGTTCAAAGGGAGCTGGTTCTGGAAAAAACATCCATCCCCGTTTTTCAAGCTATTTTTGAAACCTTTGGCCTTCGTTCTTCTGCAGGCTCCAGACCATAAATAATAATAACAACATATTTAAAGCCTTTATGCTGACAGCTCGCCCAACTGCCAGAGCCCTGCAATTCTCCAGATGTCGAAAATCTGACTCAAAAACTTGAAGTTTGGTAAATATTTTGTGTGTTTTTCATTTCACAGCCATTGCTTTTTCTATCACATGAAGTAGGAGAATAAAAATACTGAAAGTGGAACAACTATTTCTGGTGCTGGGGGGAGGAAAGGTGAGGAGGCAGCTGCTGTGGGCTGGGATGCAGCCGGAGCATCCCTGGGGTTGGGATGCCCGTGCCAGGGCTCTGTGCCCGCTCCTCGGCAGTCACAGTGTCAGGAGCAGTGGCACCAGCAGCTGGAAGCAGGATCCTCTCCCCTGAGCCCCCACCACGTCATGGGCACTGGCCACCCTGGCCCTGGCAGCACCTGCACCCGCAGCCCCCAGCTCTGCCCCTCTCCCCCCCTGCCAGGGCATGGGGCTGGGATCACCCACGGCAGTGGGGGGCCCCCACAGTCCCCATCTTTGCCCCTTCACTCCCTGGGACATGGAGGGGGGATCACCCTATGCAGTGAGGGGGGGGGATCTCCTGCAGCATGTGTCCGAGCTCTGCCCGTACCAGCCCCGCTGCTGGCAGGGGCTCAGCACCAGCCTCAAGAGACCTCAGCAGCCCAGCAGCCATTCAACCTTGCCCAGTGCCCCGCACTCACAAATCACATGACTTCCTGAAAGTTCCTGTTTTCAGAAACGAAACTGCTCTGTTTTGGATCAAATCTCAAGCTCCTGCCCAGCTTGGTGTGTTTTAGCCTAGACAGGGCAGGTAGGATGGATGGCTACGACCCATGCCCGCTGTACCTGAGCAAGCAACCTTACAAGAAGTCTTTGGCTGTGGCCGTGGCCTTGGTGGTGGCCCTCGGGTTAACTGTCGTGGTGCTGGCAGTAGCCCTGCCCACCGTGTTGTGCCAGGAGGCTGCGGGGTCTGGGATGGCAGCAAACGCCTCGGCGGAGTTGGCATGGCTGGAGAAGGCGCTGGATGTCACCAACCAGTCCCTCACCAAAGCCCACTGGCAGTGGGATGAGTGCAAGAAGGAGCTGGTAGGTGCTGGGGTGATGCTGGTGGGTGTGGAGGGGCAGGTCTCAGTGGGGAAACCATCAGCCCCTCACCTCAAACTGGGTGCGTTTGGTTGGGGAGAGGGAGCAGCCAAGACGGAGCCCCCAACCCCTTCTCTCTGCCCACGTTCAGGGTGTGCTGGAGGGAAAAGCGTCGGAGCTGGAGCAGGCGCTTGTCAGGGTGACCCAGCTGCAAGGTATGTCCTGAGCAGGGTGGGTGGTGTGAGCACAGGCCCCTGGACTTTGATCCCCACCCTCTCAGTCACCTTGATCCTTGCCCCTTGGGACATCCTGCTCCCTGTCTCTTTGGCCACACTGATCACTAACCCCTGGGACACCCTGCTCCCTATCCCCTCAGCCACTCTCATCCCCATCCTATTGAACACCCAGATCCCTGTCCCCTCACAGTCATCCCCACCCCCTGGGACACCCACATCCCCATCCCCTAGGACACCCAGCTCACCATCATCCTCAGCCACCCTTATCCTCATCCCCTGGGACACCCACATCCCTGACCCCTGGGACACCCTGATGCCCACCTGCTGTCACCTTCCTTCAGAGGAGAACAGGGTGCTCAAGGAAGAGGTGGCCCAGCAGCAAAAGCAGCTGGAGGACCTGCAGAGTAGCAGGTGAGCCACAAACTCCCCCTTGCCATCCCCCAGCCCCACACTCTGTCACTGACTCACCCTGTGTCTCCCCCCACAGGCGTGAGGTCCAGATGCAGAATCAGGTCCTGGAGAAGCAGCTCCAGGACATGAGAAGCCAGTACTCGGGTGGAAAGGGGCTCCCATCCCTGTCCTTCAGCCTCCTGGCTCTCCTCCTCCTCCTCCCGGGGATGCTCCTCCTGTGAGCCCAAAGCAGCAGGAACATGGGCCCCACTGTCCCCCTGTCCCTGAATGTGGTGTGAGGAGGGACTGTCCCCAGGTCCTGGCAGATGGCAGTGGGCACAGTGCCTGCTGTGGGAGCTTGGTGCTCACTCAGCCCTGCCCCCTGCTAGGCCCTGCCCCAGGACCTATCCTACACCTCCCTGCACACTCTGCTCTCCAAAATCACCCCATTCCCTGTGGGGACATCCTGAGGTGATCTCCCTTGAGACACCAAGGGCTGTACCAAGGGTAAGTGAGGGGACAGGGCACAGACAAGGCAGGACTGCCCTGCATCAAGGGTTCCACAGACATACCACGGTTATGGGATTTTTAACCCACTTCCAATAAAACCTTGTAAAAAAACCTTGGTCTTTGGTTGCTCCAGCACCTCTTGGACACCCGGAGTCCTGACCCTGCCACATGGCAGAGGTTGCTGCAGAAATCCCCCCCAGGCAGACGGCAGCCTCACCATCCCCAACACCCCTCCAGACTCCCTCAACTACATCACTGCTTGTCCCTGCAGCTGTGACCCGTGGCCTGGCACATGGGCAGAGCATCCTCCCACCTCCAGCCCAAAGTCTATTCTGGGCTGTGACCTGTGAGAAACCACAGCCCAAAGCAGTGAGAAGAACCCACAGGCAGTAATTACGACGACCCAAGGAGTGACCTGCCCCGGGGACGCTGGCACATCCCGCTCAGCCACCACCAGAGCTGGCGAGAGGTCCCGCATCCCCCTCGGGCATGGACCCCGCGGTGCCCAAGGCCACCCTGAAGGTGCTGGGCCTGTGCGCGGTGCTGCTGGTGCTGGTGGCGGCGGTGACGGTGGCGGTGGCGGTGATGGTTTGGCGTTCGGAGGCGGTGGGGAAGCTGCGAGGCTGCCGGGAACGGGCGGCCAACGAAAGCCGGGAGCTGGGGAACCGCGTGGCCGAGCTGGAGCGGGAGCGAGCCCGGCTGGAGCAGGCAGAGGAGGCTCTGAGGAGGGAGCTCGCCCAGGCCCGTGGTGATGGCAAGAAGCTCAACGCCAGCCTGGCATCCTGCCGGGAGCGAGCGGTAGGTGCTGGTGAGAATGGGGATTTGGGGGGGATCCTCGGCCACCCTGCTGTGATACTGTGGGGTTTTCTGATGGAGCTCGGTAGCCAAGAGTGATGCTTCATCCCAGGGGGATTTTGACCAGGATCATGGAAATCCCCAGCATGGGTGGGAAGGATGCTGCAGATGAGCATCCCCAAGAGAGCAAAGGCTGGCTGCAAAGATGAACTGGTTAGTGGGAGAGGCAGCCCCAGAATGGGGAGATCAGCAGCACCCCAGGGTGCATGGCCACCTTCCCAAGAGGGGAGCCCCAGCTGCTCCTGGTGCCCTGGCATGCCCGTGCATGGGCTATTCTTAGCCCAGGCTGCTCCACACACATATAATTACCCCGTCCCAAAGCAGCAGCAGAGGCCGGAGCTGATGTGGAGCTGCCATTTCTCTCCTCCCAGGTATTTTTAGCTGCGGCCCCAGATGGGAAAGGGCCTGGCCCCAGCACCATGGCCGAAGTCTGGAGGAAGAGCCAGGTCCCGCCACCCCTCCAGGCTCATCCGGCCAAACAATGGCCTGGAGAGGCTGGAAAAAATGCTCTGGCTTCCCAGGGTTGGCGCCGAGAGCAGGGCTGGGCTGTGCAGCCTCTTGGGGACCCAGCTGGAGGGGAGCCCCATTCCCTCCCAGGCACCCAGGATGTCACCCATGGGGTAACCTGTGGCTCCCTCCTGTGACAGCGCCTTGCACCAGCATCCTCACCAAGCTGAGGCAGAGCTATCTCTCCAGAGAAGAGGGATTTTTTTCAATAATCAGACTCCTACCCCCTCAAGAAACAAGATGGAGGGGAACCTAAGACCATCAGGAGCATGGGGACAGCTTGGGGACATGGGATGGTGGCGAGGAAGGACAGGGGTCCAGCAGCAGTGAAAGAGAAGGGAGGACACTGCCCACCCCTGTCCCCAAGCCACCGTGTTCCCTCTCACCAGGCCATGCTGGAGGCCAACGTGACGGTGCTGGGGGACAAGGTGCTGGCCCTGCGGCGTGAGCGGGCTGAGCTGGCCCGTGGCAAGGTGGCTTTGCAAGGTGAGCTCCGTACCTCAGAAGCAGTGGAGCCCACCCCGGGGGGCAGTTCCCAAACACACACCCTTTGGGGATGATGTCCAGCAGTGTGGGCTCAGGTTTGGGGTGCACGGGTGACCCTGTTGTCCTCTTTGACAGAGGAGCTGGCTCAGGGTGAGGAACGGGCACAGGGACTGCAGCAGCGGCTGGCAGAGATGACGGAGCAGCAGCGGGCACTGCGGGCACGGGGGGAGCGGTGCGAGGCCCGGCAGAGAGACCTCGAAGCCACCCTGTAAGGTCCTTGTCCCCCACCATGGGCTGGGCAACCCCCTAAACCAGCCCAGCCCCACACCCAGCTCGACCCCAGCCCCTCCAGCACCCTGCCTCATCTCTTCTTCCCCGCGGGGACCATCCGTTCCCCACACCCTGGGAACAGGGACACCCCCTGATGTTGGATCCACTCTCCTCACAGACGGGGCTACGCGGCCGAGGTCGAGGCCCTGCGGAGACGGGCGAGGGACCGAGCGACCGGGCGCAGGTGCCCCCCGTCCCGGTACTTTCTGTGGGTGCTGCATGGGGGGGGGGCGGAGGGTGGCTTGGGAGGGATGCAGCCCACGGGTTGGTCTGAGGACGGGACTTCAACTGGTGACGCCAGTCTGGATGCTCACGAGCAAATGCCATCGTCACCAGTGTCCCCGAGGGAGCGGCACCTGAGGGTCGTGCGGGATCTCACTCCCTGCCCCCCGCCTCTTTTGCAGGAAGGGTTGAAGCCCAGCAGCCCCCGCAACTCCTCCCTGCCGGGGGCTGGGAGCCGGACCCCCCCCTTCCCAAACCTCCCCGTCCAGCTGAACTCACCATTCCCAGTCCCACAGCGCCCCTTAGCACTGGGACCCAGCAGCGGCTCAGCCCCGGTCGTGGCTGACCAGACGGACGATGCTGGTGGTCACCGTGTGTCCCGATGTCACCGTGTGCGTCCCGATGCCACCGCCGCAGCAGGACGGCAGGACCGGAGGGGTCTCTTGTCCGGATTTTGGGCAGTTTCAGCTCAACCAAGCAGTGGTTTCCTCGCCGGCTGCTCTCGGATCAGCTCCGGAGTTTAATGCCACGTTCCCAGCAGAAACTGGGGAGACTGGACAGGCGTTTGGGCAATAAAAGCTGCTCCGTTCACCGGGATGTGCCCCTAACCTGGCTGGCCCCCCCCCAAACCCAGCCGTCCTCCCGATCCCATCCCTCTCCCCAGTCCCCACGCACTTTAACTGGGCTCTGCCCCCGCGGTGCCAGCGGCTCCCAGGGCAGGACCCGACTGTGCCAGGCACTCCGGGACGGGGGCCAGCCAGGGGTGCTGGGGCGAACTGGCTGGTTTGGTGGGGGTTGGGGGAGGGGGGGG
>JAOEGS010010368.1:4460-21495 GCA_025447755.1 Corythornis vintsioides
CCCTGGGCAGCCTGTTCCAGAGCTCTGTCACCCTCACTGAGAAAAAGTTCTTCCTTGTGTTGACCCTAAACCTCATGGGTCGGAGGGAAACAGCTCTTCCAGACCCCATGCCCAGAGTCCCCTGAGAGGTGATGTTCAAATCCAGCTAGCCCAGAGGTGCTCATTTTTCTCCCTTGACTCTAAAGAGCCTGGATGGCTGAGGGTGTTTTTCTGTGGAGATGCAAAGTTTGGAAATAAAATTCTCACTGTGTGCTCCTGCACAACCCCAGTGCTGCACTGCTTGCTTTGCAGAGCACGAAGATGCTGCTGTTCCCTCATTGGTGCCTCTAAAACACATACATCCAGAGCAGACAACGCAAGGCAGGAGGTTTTGCTGTTATTTAGCACAGATAAAACCACCATCCACCTCCAAGCGCGTATTTCACCCTCCCGAGAGACCACTAGAGGGAGCAGGATTCCTAAAAAAGGATGGTGGCTGTAGCTCAGGGTGCTTGGGGTTACACTGCCTGGGGAGAGGCTTCTGTGGCCTTGGGGACAGGGGCAGAGGCTGGACAGAGCGCTGCGAGGGGCAGGGCTGCAAGATGCTGATCACCTCGTACGGAGCGAGAAGGATGGAAAGAATAAAACCCAAAAGTTTAACTCTCTCTTTGAAATGCTTATATGCCAATGCATGGAGCATGGGGAATAAGCAAGAGAAGTTGAGATACACATTGGGATGCATGGCTGTGATATAATTGCAATCACTGAGACGTGGTGGGACAGCTCCCATGACTGAAATGTTGTTCTGGATGGCTATGTACTATTCAGGAAGGACAGAGCAACAAGGTGAGGCCGTGGTGTTGTTTTTTATGTGTGAGAGCAACAGAAATGTATTAGGTTCTACCCAGAGTGGGCAGAGGTAGAACAAGTTGAAAGTTTGTGGGTAAGAATTAAGGGACATGGAAAGGGAAGTGAAACCAATCTGGGCATCTACTACAGACCACCAGTTGAGAAGATGTTGACGAGGCCTTCTACAGTCAACTGGAGGTAGCCTCTAGAACATTCTCCCTGGTAATGGTGGGTGACTTCAATCACCCTAATATTTGTTGGAAAGCCCACACAGCCAGGCATACTCAGTCCAAAAGGCTCTTGGCAGTGTATAGACAATAACTTTCTGATGCAGGTAGTGGAGGAACCAACATGGAGAGGTGCACTGCTGGACCTTGTATTAACTAATAAGGAAGGACTGTTTGGGGATATTAAGGTTGGGAACAGACTTGGCAACAGTGATTATGATATGGTAGAGTTTAGTATTACAGAAGGTGGAAGCAGAACAATAAGTTACAACCCTGGACTTCCACAGGTCTAACTTTTAATTCTTCAAAGATCTGCTTGAAGGAATCCCATGGGCTAAGACTCCAAAGGGTAAAGGAGCCCAAGACAGTTGGTTAACTTTTAAATACCACTTCCTCCAGGCCCAAGACAGGTGTGTTCCACTGAGTAAAAAATCGAGTAGACATGTCAGGAGACCCCCAACACACCCTTTAACAGGACTCTTCAGGCAGGACAGGTACATGTTCAGTCTCTGCATGTGATGGAAAAGCACAGAGCTTGCTCTCATGTCCTAGGAGGAATAAACTGCTTAGTAGAGGGGCATTAAACTCTGACTGAAATGGTATTAAGATCACTTAAGCTGAGGAGCTGGTTGTATTTTGCTGTAAAGCTTGGCTGTCAGCACAATATTGTTCAGATCAGCTTCAGGTTCTCAGGAAGTAAATCTCAGATGCTATTCTCTGCAAAAGGGGGGGCGTCTGTGGAAGGCAGCAGGGTGGCTGAATGCTTCATTGCTACCATGTCTGTTTGCTGTAAAGATGCTTAGAACAGCAGCGAACACGGGTCCCATCCATATGCACTGCTCATGTGGCATGTGGTGCTCAAGCAAAATCTGTTCCTTCCTTGACTGATCTGATATCTGGGAGCTCTTTATTCCCAGGTCTTACAGTGCAGACCACAGTGATACTGTCTCATCACTGCAGCAGGATGCTCTTTCATTTAGCAAGGGGTGGCTAAGCCTGGATTGCTCTGCCAGGCTTGGCAGACGCAGTAGCTACAGCCATGCTAGTACACAGAGATTATGATTGTGGTCAACTTTGAACCAAGCAGCTACTGTCTGCTCCCAGACTATCTGTTCAGAGCATTTCTATAGACCAGATTGCCACCTTAGCAGTTATCTATTAGACAGAGTGGCTTGGAACCAAAAGCTTGTGAGATGGCTCTCGCTCTTCAACACCCAGCCAGCCCTTGTAAAAGCTAATATTCTGTGATTCTGTGATACCTTTATTGACACTACTTATACATGTCTTACATGTCTTCCACAAAAGGCAACAAACTGCCAGGAAATATACTGCAGTCTTAGCAACAGCCTCAGCACTCACTGTAAGATCTTGTTCTGGGAAGTGTCTCACTTTCCAGTTAAACCACACATAGCAAAACACTTCTGTTTTGGCCTCAGCTTGATAATAGTCCCTTCCCTGTAGAGAAAGTTTTGTTGCTGCTACTAACCACCCCTGATTTCTATTCACATTATAGGAAGGCATAGCTGGTTGTGACGAAGTAAAAAAAGCACTCCAAGAAAAGCTGAGAGACTGTGAATGTGATCTAAGTGCTTATTTCCATACTGAGAACTGGAGTCATTGCACAACTCCTTTTCTGACGTTTGAAATGCCATTGCCTTAATATGTGTGTGGCATTAGTATTTACTCATACTTTCCTCCTTGGGGACATGTATTCTCTAAGTATTTGGTGGAGGATGATTGCCACCTACCAGAAATAGCTAGCTGCTGAAATTCTTTGTATCACTGGAGTTTTGGTATAAACCTCCATTTCCTTAAACAAACTTGAGTCAAGCTGAGGGCAATTACTGTTCACTTCTGAATTCTCAATATCTTCTTGTTCTTAATACCTTAATGTAGTAGTTCCTTAGTGTGCTACAAATTAAAATAGCTCATACCAATTAGCCAAGTAACTCCCATATCAGCACAAGTAGGAATCAGCACAAATGTAAGACTCCAGAGAGCCTCCTCTGCTCCCAGTGCTGCTATACGCCAGGAACCTATTCCCTAGAAAAATATAGCTGGCATAGGAAAACAGGATTTCCTTGGCAGATTGTTGAGGTACACCCCATGGCACACCCAGAACAGATCCCCAGTTTTGCAAAAGTTATTTTCCCTATTGATTTATTGTTATGTACAAGTTTAAAATTTTCTTTATGGTACAGCAATTTTCATTATTATCCCAGCCCATTTCCAGGCCAGTGGATGTTTGCCCTAATCTTCAATGGTAAGTGAAAACCTGCCATTTAAGGGGTTTATTTTTGCAAGATTGTTTGAATTCAGAGAGGAACAGTCCCATGGTTTGGGCACCTATTTAAACATATAGCCATAAGGAATACATAGACTAAATTATCTGTCTGCACTGTTTCTCCAGGTAGGAAAGGTCTGCTGGAGATTTAGCCTTATCTGAATATTTCTATTTTTGCATATCTTAACTGGCAAGGTGACCAAAATGCTGGCTGTTGTGGTGGTTCTCTTCGCCCTGCTGTGGATGCCTTATCGCACACTGGTGGTGGTCAACTCCTTCATGGACCCTCCGTACTTGAACATCTGGTTCCTTCTTTTCTGCCGCATGTGCATCTACCTGAACAGTGCCATCAACCCCATCATCTACAACCTCATGTCACAGAAGTTCAGGGCTGCCTTTAGGAAGTTATGCAACTGCAAAGAGAAGAGTGCAGAGAACCCTGTGCCATACACTGCCCCGGTGTACTACAGCGTTATGAAGGACTATTCTCATGACAGCTCCAATCACACCATCACTGAACAAGAAGATCTGAACAGTCTCCCTGTACATGCAAAGAACAAACCTGCCAAATAAATCCTGTGACCCTGAGACAACGCAGGCAGTGGTAGCTACATAGCTTTTCCCAGCTGTGTAGGGAAAGTGTCAATAGAAGTTGATCTGCCATTGCAACAAGCTTGATTTAATACCTCTCTGGAGCATTTAACAAAACATTCTTAGAGACAAATTAACTTGCTTTTCCTTAATGCTAATTTATTCTTGTTTGGTGAAGTATTAGGTGCAGGTCTGTGTTCATCATCTTTAAAGAATCTGTAGTCAAATATAGCAGCACAATGTTATTCTGTGTTCCATGCAAGTGCAATTGTTTGTTGAGTTGGGCCAGAGCATTGAAAGGAAATCCAGGAAGGGCATTCAAGGAAAAAAACATCTTTCTGCTGGACCAGTTTTCTTAGAGGGTGAGATTCACCTGCCCAAATTTACCTGCCCATAACACAGACACCCTACGTGAGCTGCTCCTCTAGAGTCTTGTTAAGAGTTAATGAGGACAAATAGGCACTTTCAGGAAGAAGCTTCTCTTATCTCAGCATAGTCCTCTAAGGAATACACATGCCTACTGAGGAGATTAATGGCTCCTGAGATGTGGCTATTTCTGTCCATTGACTCTAAAGGGACTCTCTTAGGTGGATACTTTTACATTAGGAATAACCAAAGTTGGGTGTCATGAGTGTCACCTCACTCTTCTGGAAATAGCGCAGTGCTGGTAGCACATAAATCCAAGGACCAGACCAGATTAATTTGTTAAAGAAAAATGAACCCATTAAAAATGTTTCCTAAGGTATGATAATACAGCCAACATTATGGTCTAAGCTTTTATTTATTTTTTTTTTTTTGCTATTCAGCTGGATACCATAGCTTTGTTCTGTAAGGCCAGCTGTGGTGTAGCTGTGTGCTGCTAAGCAGCGTCGCTTTGTCTCAGCTGCCATTGCATTTCAATGGCAGGTCAAACAATTATCTTATTTCTTAAGAATAATTTGTGAAAGTCCGTCAAATGTTTTGTGATAAGTGACACACTGACTATAAGACATTAATAATACTCATTGCTGCTGTCATCTTGTGAGCAAAGTGGATTGTCATAACCTGCAGCACCCAAGAAACCAGCCCAAGAACACTTGACCCAGACTTCTGAGAGGCCATCTGGACTAGGAATATAAAGAAGAATATTACACAAGCCCAACGCTAAGGGTCCTGCTTAATAAAACAACTATCAGCCACCAGTAACCCTCAGGTGGCTAAAAAAGTGAGTGGCCAATTCAGTCTCAGTAGTCAATACTGTTTTTCATCAAACTACAGTGTTAAAAGATCTTAGAATTTTGCATCCACCTTGGGAAATATCTGTGTGATATTTTTTACTTATAGTTAAATAACCATTCTGCATCTATGGGAAACCACTTCCCTGGACTAGTCAGAACAATACCTCACCTCCCACTGCTGTGTCAGGAACTGTCCAGGACCCATTTCATTTTGGTGTAAGGCAGCTTTGTATGTATCATTATTATATTGCTTGTTGTTAAACTATCTACTTTGCCCCCCAAATAACTGAAGGATAAAGGAATAGAAGATTGTATTTTGCAATTATTTGAAACAGTATGCGTTTGGAATTTAAGGATTTATGTCACTTTGTGCTCTTTTGTGTGCATTAGGAATTTAGGAACAAAGTTCCTGTATTGTTGCTAAGGAAGCTCTGAACAGAGATTTACTTCTTAAAGAAAATGGAAGTGTTTACTGCAATGTGAGAAAATTTTTTCCTCTTAGCATAATAGGAAATGAAACAGTTTTCTTGTGACAACCTTTTCTCTAGTACATATTTATTCCCCCCGCCCCCCGCCCCTGAACAGGTTTTTCATTAGCAGCTTTTATCAAGCCATTGATAAAAGCATCTGCAGACAAACCAAAGCACTGAGGACCAGGATGTTATGAAGTAACTCACAGGTAAGGTGGAGGGGAAGGAAGGGAAGCCCTGAGACAGCTGTTCATTCCCTGAACACAGCAAAATCCAGGGCTGAGGTTTGGATGTGTACAGGTCTTAGTCTCAGATGAGAACTGATGCATCTGAGGTAACAGGAACAACTCATTGCATAGGCCAGAGCTAAGCTGGGCTTGTGCTAATGAATCCTTCTTCCAGTGCATCAGTTATCTCCTCAAAACTTAACAGCTTCTCCTCTGAAGCCGCTCCATGCCCTGTCTAGCCAGCACAGGAATTAATGTTTTTCATCTTCACAGCCAATTGTGGTTGCAGTTCCCTGTGGTGCAGGGTCCTGACCCCGCAGACACCTTTGGGTGAACAGAGGCCCAGAGACAGAGAGCAGCATTCCACCCTCTCCTCTCCCCTCCCCTCCCCTCCCCTTTCCCTCCCTGCTCTCCAGCCAACTAATCTGTGCAGCTGTAAGGGGATTGGAGATGGCAAGGAAGGAAGAAAGGAGAGAATGAACCTTTCTTAGGAGTGCAATAAATTGGTAATGCCCTGTAAACACAGTGGGGTTGGAGAGGAGGAAGACCTGAGACTGGGGACTCTGCATCCACTTGCTGTTTGCTTTGGTATGGTAATGAGATCACAGCAATAAAGCAGAGCCCAGCTGCCCTTGGGGCTGGGGCTGTGGAGGATGGTGCCTCCCTGGGGTCTCAAACACAGGCAGCATCTCCTCAGCTTGGGCTGTCCTGTGTTCCCCAACCCTTCATGTTGTGGCTGCAGGTGCAGAGAGCAGCAGGAAAGACAGCTTTGCCTGAGGCCACATAAAAGAGGATTTACTGTCCAAGCTCAGAAACACACTGGCATCCTGACCAAGGCATTTCTCAGGCACAGGACATGCAGTTTCACAGACAACCTTGATCTCTTCTATGAACCCAAGCAGCAGCTCAACTCCAAAGCATCTCCAGTGGGAACTTTTCCACCTCCCCATCACATTTCCAGTCTTTGCTGTTTGACTTTATGCCTTTTTCCACCCACCAGAGAAACATCCTAAAAGCACTAGTCTCTTAATTAAATTTCAGCACCAGGCCAACAGCTAATTGATAGTTCTGAAATTTGTGTTCAACATACTTGGATTCATTTAAAACCCAGTTCTCTTCTCCCCTTTCTGCCCTTATCTGACAAGTACTGCATGACCCTTTGTTAATTTTTGAGAATTAATTGGCAGATTAATTCCCTTGGCACCACGAGGTCTCCAGCAAATGCATCAGACCATTAAACTATGCAGATGAGCAATAAGTTCCTGCTCCTTCTCTCTGCATGTATTCTGACATGTTAGGAGGAGCTGAGAGGGTTTTAGGTGAAAGTGGAGGAAGAAGGTCAGCACTCAGCTTGCTGAGGAGATGCTGGTTGAGAGGACAGGCAGCTGTATGATATTGGGAAATAAATCACCAGCAGAAAGGAATTAAAATAAATAAGTCATCGCTATAACTTTCTCTGCATATTCAGACCTCCAGGGTCTGAATAAAAACCTTAATTTCTTACAAGAAATCAAAGAACTGCCTTCAAGCCTGACCCTGGGTTACCTTGTACCATGCAATGCCCCCACCCCCCCTGCCCCCCCGTAATGCCTGAAGCTGCATTTTACCCTCAGCATTTATTTACTCACAACAGAATGAGTGTAGGCTGTGAGTTTATAAATGTTTCACCAAGAAGACAATCTATTACTCCTAAATAATTTACCATAATGAAGCACTCATCAATTTGATCTAATTTGGTAGGTTCTTAACTAAAGCCCTTCCAGGGCTTGTTGACCTGGTAAATGTCATCTTCATTCTTCAGGGAGACATGGTCCTGCTGCAGAGACCTGGAGGGTGGGGGTGGAGGGGGGTGTGTGTGTGGGGGGAGAATGGATGAATTCGTGTGCAGTGCAGAAAGGGGGATAGAAGAGACAGCAACTTGGGGAAGGGCTGGTAGGAGAGGGATGGAGTGAGGTTTATGGGCTGAGAGAACTGTGGGTTGGATGAAGCTCACAACACTCATCAGAGACACTATATCCAGCATGTTTACCTGAATCTGGCTGGTGCCAAGGCATAGGTGAGAGAGGCCACAGAGTAATTGCTTTTATGCAGTGCACAGATGGGTGCTCAGCAAAGGTTACTTATTTCTGCAAAACACAGATTTAAGTAACTTACCAAAATCTTCAGCTTAACCCCCAGTCAGGTTGGCTTCTTACCTTGTATCTGAAGTTGTGTGGTGGAAAAGGTACTGTCGAGAAAATAAGGCACCCACACCAGCCTGTGCCAGAGGAATGTGGGGTTATACTGATGGCTCTTTGGGAGAGCCTCTTCCCTGCAGTTCTGGCCAGCACCCAGGAAGCCAGCCTGCCACTTGAGGGAATAACCCACAAAACACCAGCAGCCCCCTGAAAAAGAGACAAAAAGACCACAAGAGCACCCAGCACCTCCCTGCAACTAGAGCAGGCCATTAGAGCTTTGATTCTGCTCTCTGGTACAGGGTTGCAACTTTGTTAAAGTCATGGTACCTTTAAATTCATAATACTTGGGTGACTGAAGAAGATGATGAGCAACTTCTATTTTTCAGAACCACAAGAAAGGGGAGTCCACCCATTAGGGAATGAATTAGATACAGCGAATGAATTTGATACAGCCCCTTTTCAATCTGCTCTGGCCCTTGACTGCTTATTTGGACTAATTAGTTCAAGCAAGCCCCAATTAAGGAGCTGCTTGTAACGCCTGGGGAAGAGTTCTACATCAATATTAATGTAATCACTCAGCAGTTAGTTATTTTGCAGTTCATTGTTTATTTTGCAGTTCATGTTTCCCAAGGTCCCCAGAAGGCTCTTTGGACCTGACTCCTATCCTTGCTCGTTCAGAGGTTGCTCCTCAGCATCCTCCAAACCAAGGCATTCATTCTGGGGAGTGTGTTGTGATGTCCAGTGGATCCAAACTTGCCAGTCTTACAGAACTGACTCTAATTTACAAAAATACCCCCAGTTTAGCAGTTAACCACCTCTGCCCTCTTCTGCCCTGCCAGGATCTAGATGCAGACCCTGATGGGAGAGCATCACCAGCGTTGCCCATGCCCCATTATCAGGGCCACTTTCCCAGCCCTCGCCCAAGGGAGGGAACGTGACTGCAATGCCAAAGGACACCCATGCCATGGATGATGGGCAGAAGTATTAAGGACAATCTCTATTTTACAATTGCTGGATTTTCTTTAATAATCACAACCTGAAGTGTGCTCTGAGTGCACTGTTTCTATAGTGATGGAATGCTGCAAGTGCACTGATGGCCACTTGCTGCTCCTCTGAAAGCGAACGCCTGAAGCCACAAGCTGGGAAGCCTTTAAAAGCTTTCTGTTCTGAAGAAGAAGGTCCTGGGGTGGTCCCAGTGTTAATACAATTTTGAGATGGTCAGCAAGGGCCTGTTGTCCTCCAGTGCTGGCTGGTCCAGTCTGTCCTCACAGGCATAGTGTGGGTGGCTGCTCAGAGGAAATTTTTAAAAAGCAACTTTTTCCAGCCTTGCAGTACCAGAATTTCAGGCAAAAGAGGACAGATGAATGTGACCACCACAGGGCCCCTGCTGCTGGTCCAGAGCTGGACATGGTGCTCCTTTGGCTTGGCCATCCAGAAAGGGAAAGCTAGTGCTTCCAGAGCTGGGACTGGGGACTGAGCAGTGGCCAGACATGAGAAAATGTTCTACTGGAGTTTCTAACAGTGGCTCTTCCCTGATGCATTCATGCTCCCAGGACTCACTTTGGCTTCCTTCAGGAAAAATCCTTACTGGAGTGAAGGTGGTGGTGTGGAGCCAGCCCTGTTCATGGCTTCTGAGACAGAAAGAAGCACAGTAACCCCTCTCTGCTTCCCAGCACCTATTCACTGCCAGGGCCACCTTCACACCAGCTCTGGCCCTTCCTCTCCTGCTAAGACAAAGGCCAAGAGAGGGGGCTGCTCCCAAGAGCCCAAGTGTCCCCCAAGGACTGTGGAGGGCAGCGCACCCATCCCCGGGATGCCTGGGTAGGTCAAGCTCAAAGGACACCGGGGCTCAGATTGCACCTTCCCTCCCACCGGTGGAGGCAAAGGCTTCTGCCCTTCAGTCACAGGATCAGGCCAGTGCCTTTATCCTGGTTCTCACATATCGACACCTCCCTGCCTGCACCATGGGACACTTGGCCATGAGCAGTATGAGGAGTGTTATCCCTGAACCCAGTAGCTCCCAAAGCAGAGACCCAGCACTGTTCCCCCTATCCTGGGCAAGGAACAGGCTTTTCACTTTGCCTTTGTTAATATTTTTGAAGCAATACGTCATTGCTTTAGCAGCAGAACCGCCTCTCTCTCTGCTGCCTCTGCCACACATGGGTCAAAGACCTGCTCCATTCATCAGCCTGAGATTTATGAGGTGCAAAGGGTTTCAGTTACCCCACTGCCCCAAGCCTCATCCTAGTGACTGGATGAATGAGATGCTGCAGGTTCCTCCCATACTAGAAGTGAAACAAATCCAGAGGAGAGTAAAGCCATTATTTCACCAAACTCAGGTCCTTAAGTCTCTACTAGAGCACAAAATCTTCTGCCACAAGACCCCTTGTGTCCTGCAGAAGCCAGAGGAGCCCCTGCTGCCTGTGGAGTCTGAGCCTGTGTCCCACTGGCTGCTCTGCACAGCCCAGCTTTACTTATGTGAGACACCCCAGAAATAGAAAGGGGATTGGAGATTTTAGCTACTCTGGATTCCTTGGGCCCCCAGGCCCCGCTGACCCTGGCTGGAGCTGGGCTCTGCTCTTCCATCCTCCCTGATAAATCACTCTTCCCCTGACTGACTTTTTCCTGTCAGCGCCTGGCTTTCCTCTCACTTCGTCCATTTCAAGGGGCTGAAGGAGGGTGGGCCAAGAGCAGATGAGAATCACTTCTCTCCAAACCCAAGAAAACCATGGCTCTGGAGGAACTGGCAGTGATGCATAGCTTAAAAGAAATCTGGCAGCAGCCCTGGGGTCAGCAGCCAACTGCATTGCCTGGCCAGGCTTCAGGACAGTGCCATGCCTTTCCTCCTAGCCCTGTGCAAACTCTGGAGGAGGCCAGTGCGATGGTAGTACACACAGCTTGCACAGAAAGCTGGAAGTGTCCTCAAACACCTGGCACCTGACTTCTAAAAAGCAGTAAGTGAAAACAATTCTCTTTGCAAAGTACCCCTCACCAACTAAAAATGCAAGATTTTAAAATAGATATTTGGAAAAAAATTAGAAACCATCAAGATACCACCTATGAAATTCTGCACCACAGGCTGATTGAGCTCTCCTTTAAGACTGAAGTGAACGTGCCAACCTGAGGAATCCCCTGCAAAGATCCACGTGGATACAGTGAGCAAATAACTGTTTATTATTGCACATAATCCAGCAGAACAACCGACAGAAAACTCTGGACAGTAGTACACAGATTGTAGTAAACAGCTTGCAAAATCTGTGATGAAGGTATTTTTTTGTGAAGAGTGAAATGTATTTGCATCTTTGTAAGACCTGAAAAGTATAACACAATATCCTAGTCAGTTTTGAAAGCATGCAGTTTGAGGTAAATCTGTTATTTTTGCATCTATGAAAATGAAATCCCTAAGGGGCTATATATATATGTATATATATCCATATCTCAGTGCAATATGGATATATTTATACGTCACATAAAAGCAAATCTACCTACTTTTCTCAGAAGGTTACTGGGAGGAAAGCACATTACTGAGAGCACATCACATGCATAAAAAATTGGGGGAGGAAATTACCTTAGCACTGTTGAAAAAGATCCATTTTTGTGCTTAGTGGTAAATAAAAGCCCCTCAGGTCTGTCAACGGAAATTGTCTCGGTGGTTAATAACAGCAGTCGGCTTATTGAGACTGCAGAGCTGGCAAGTGAGTGTCAGCAAACAGAGATAAAACGTCAAAGGCAGCAGAGCCTGGGGGTTTGCAATACATTTATGTTTAAAGAAAAAAAAAAAAAAGAAAAGAAGCTAATTGCTACTAAGCTATGCTCTGTGGAAGTGTAGATGATGCTGCACAGCATTCTCAGGACTGGTACAGCCACGTGGCTTTTAGAAAGGGATCACATTCACTTATCCCACAGTTAACACCACATACTTGCTACTGTGGCAATGTTCCTGAGCTGAATAAGGTTCAAAAATAAACTTGGTTCACAAAGAAAAGTACTGAATTATGCCATAATTAGAGCAGATAACTTAGGCAGGTTTTGCCCTGTGTCTCCAGTCAGTGTAAACCCCTGCCTGTCTGCCATCCTGTATCTGAAATCCTTTCAGACTGACCTTTGGAGCAGACTGGGCACCATTTTTCTCCTTAATCACTATTTCCCCATTCTTTCCAGTCCCTCAGGTTTTCCCAGCCAGTCCTGTGCTGTGGGACTTCAGGATACACAGAGGTGCACAACTGAATATGAAGAACATTTCCGATTATCTTAAAAAGGGATAGAAAATACATATTGCTCTTAAAAGAAGGAAGAAACATGTCCAAGCACTCAGCCTCACACTAAACTGTAACTTCATCTGTGCTGACTTTCTAAGCTCACAGTAAGGATCAGAGCAGATCTTGGTGGAAAAATCTTCCAAAGGTCACTCTCCATTGCAACTTTAGGAAGAATTGCCCAGGCCTTTAAGCCTCTCACACAAGAACAGGTAGAATTGCCCCTCCGTACTCTACCACTACTGAAAGTCTGTCTGCAGCATATTTTTGAGCCTAACACCCAAATACACTGGAGTCATTCAGGTCTCTGCACCATTCTTTCTTTCAGGATAACATAACCCCTCCCACAGCAGCCACCCTGCATGCTCTGGCTGGAAAGTCTATTCACTCTGTCACAGTAACAGATCCCAGGAGCTCCACTGCAGCCCAGCGTGCCAAGTTGAGGAACCTGGAGGCATATGGAGGTATTTTTCAGTAAGTACCTCCTTTTCATTGTAACTCACAATATTTTCATAGAAAAAAAAGGATAAAGGGACAAATTCAGCACACCTATTTCCTTTCCCATTACAGAGGGAAGCCTCTCACTGCAAGACGGTTCTGTAACAGGGCATTGCTGGTGGCAGGAGAGCACTGGGACAGTGCCTGGTCCTGAAAGGGGCACCATCTCCACCCACAGCACCCCCTCCAGGCACAAGAAGCCTTGGATTGGCCAGTCCCTTGCACCCCACCCCACAGTCCCTGCCTGTGGCACGTTGGCAGGACTCTGGCTACACTTCAGCAAGCCCAATTTCAACTTGCTCCCCCTCTCAGTTCTCCATACATGATAAATGACTCCAGGTGATGGGGAAAGGAAACACTTTTTGTTCGTCTCTTTGGATAACTTCCAAGCATGGCAAAGGGTGACATCCACCCTGAGCTGTGGCACAGCTTTCATGAGTCATTCTGGTTGCTGTGTATTGCTTCATCTCCACCTTGTGGACGATACTCTTTGGGAAATCTCTGACACCGAGTCAACCAAGGGAGCTAAAAAACACATCAGTGTGCACACCTGAGACCTTCTCACTCGTTTTCCTACAGCTACAGATAAATCCCTCATCCCTGGCACGACAAGACAGTTGTTGGCTTTGGTGAGAACAATTTAAGGCAACTTCTATTTTATACAAAGAAGAGAAGGAGGCTGAATTGCAGAAACCCTGGCTTTTCCTTGGTAGATTGCCGAGGCCAGCCACAGCCTGGGAGCAGGGAGACTGAACTGATCTTCAGGCACTTTCACTTAAGGTTGATGTTTGCAGTGAAACCTTCAGATCTGAAATCCTCCTCTTAGGTGTTTCCAGGTGGCTGAGATTTAATCCCCACCAAGGTCTGTGGTCTCCATCAGCAGCAATGCCTGTCCCAGACACAGATGAACGGGAGAGTCAAGGGGGAGAAAAACACATGACGGACATATAATCGGGGCTGTCTGCAAAGCTTTCACCTGTGCAGGCTGAGTAGGGACTAGTAATAAAACAGAAAGCAGTGCCCAGCAGATCAGTTTTAATCCCCGAAGGGATAAAAAAAAATCTTGTGTAAAACCATGACACATTCCTGTATGTAGGAATCCCGTAGGCACAAGAAAACACTCCAGATTTTATTACCACCAAATCCAAATCCAAACCCTCATCCCAATTCAAGTTGAAGACCTGAGTGAGCTCTAGTTTAACTTTAGCCAGATACACAGATTGTATTTACCATTGGTAACAACCACAGCAGAATTAGCACTGGTGCAATTAGAGCAGCAAATTTCAGAGCTTTACATTTCTTTGTGTTCCAGCATCTTGCTGGGCTGAGTGCCAAGAAATATTGCAATGCACGATGTATCTGGCAGCAGCAGCCAGGGAACAGCAAATTGAAACTTCTTTCTCGCTGCTTATTTGTGGAAAACAAATCTCAACTTTAACATCACATATTCCTGCATTGGAAACCTCTATGAATAATGTCTGTCCAACTGGGAAGGTAAAACTATACTGTGGGATTGCATCTGATCAACACAGTTCCATTTTCTAACTTTGGGGAAATTATTTTATGAAAAGACTAGAGAAATATCCATGGAAATTACTCCATAAATCACTCTGAACAGACAAGGGGTTACTGAAAGTCTCAATGCTCAATACAAGGCAACTGCATCTATTGAATAAATAGCCATGAATTTCCATCACCAGGGCATCCATTAGTGAATGATTTGTGTTGGCAGGAAAGCCAGTCAACCCTAAAATGTCCACAGTGAAATCTACAAAATGAAGATAAAATCTTATTGTCTTACCTTGTCCGAGGGCCATGTCATGTCAAAAAATGTACAAATAGGATGGCCAGACCAATGTTCAGTAAGATGACCATGCAGATCACAATTGTGTTAGGTCCCTGAAGGAAAAACCCAAAAGAGAGTATTATACACACAGACAGACAGAGCTTACTTCTGCTATTCTCAAAGACCAAAACTATCCCCTCCCAACACACATAAATCTGGCACTTAACAACAAATCTGAATTTCAAACTAGTTGAATATCAGCCAATCCCTGTTTCTATTTCTCTCCTTCTTCTGAGGCTAAACTAGGCTTTTTCTGGGGCTGAAGCAGATTAAGGAGACCCTGACCACAGGCATACAAACTGCCAAGCCCATGTCAAACTCCTTCTCTCAAGTACTTTTTCTACTCATGCTTGTAAAGTTGCCTTGTTAAGGACAAATGCATCCATATGAGATCGCTCTCAGACCAAAATATTCCAAGCTGCCCTTTTCTAAAGTAGCATTGGAACCATTCAAGATCTAAAGGGCTGCAAGATGAGAAGCAGCAGGCTAATAAAATGTCTGACTTTACAGCTGTATTTGCTGAAGGCAAAACTGCATTTTGGTGACTATATTTTAAACCTGGGAAATTAGCAGTGATTTGATACCACAGTTCAGCTCATGAGGTGCCCCTATTGCAAATCAGTAAAAGTAACAGGTGTGAAAAAGAAACCCCACTCAGATTTTTCTTCCCTGTCCTACATTTCTCCCACAACCTTCCAGATCCATGTTGGCTGATAAAGGAAAAGAAGGAGAAAAAAAGTGTAAAAAATGCATCAGAAGATGCCTGCTTTCATCAAATTTTGAGATAGGCCATGTCTGAAAGAGTATCTGTCCTGGTGCAGAGAGCAGGTAAAATAACAGAGTTATAAATACCAGCCCCAGCAACTGGGGCAGTGCAGGCTAGGAAGGAAGCAGGGCTGGGGAAACCAAGACGCTCCTCCAGCAGACTTTGGGATCCTGAAAAGAGCCTCTGGGCACCACTTGGGGCCCACTGCAGTCCCAAGGCAATGGGCTCTGCATCCCTGCTGGCTGTTTCACATCTCCAGGGGAAAAATAAAGCAAAGCAAAGGGAAAAGATGTCTCCCAAGGGTGCCTCCTGGGATGCTCCTGTGTCACCTCTTCACACTCCTCCGCCTCCTGAGCTGCTGCCACCACTGGGCCCCTCTTGGCTCCTGCCTTGGGTTCCATTCGCCCCAGCGCCCTGGCCTCAGTCTTCCTGTCAGCAGTGGGCTCGGCCCGGCCAGCAGCCCTGTACTCAGGGCTGGGGCGCTGCTTTGGCTCCTTGGGCCGAGGCGGCTCCAGCTTGGCCTCCACCTTGGCTGACGGCTTCTCCTCCCGTTCCTGTGGAGGGGTGGAGGTGCCCCCGCGGCGCTGGGGGTCCCCCCGGGGTTCTGGGGAGGGCGGCTCGGGCTCGGGGAGCGGCTCCTCCTCATAGTTCTCGGCCGGGGAGACCGGGGAGGTCCGGACGGCATAGCTGTGGTAGCCCTTGAAGACATCGACGTCAGGCTCACGCGCAATCCTCTGCAATGGCCCAATCTCCATCTGCTCGGCAGGGCGCACCCAGCCCCGCGATGCTGGCCGGCCCTCAACCTCGGGGGGCACGGGGCTCCCTCCCCCTACCCGCCCACCCGCCTCAGCCCAGCTGCCCGGACGGAGGGCATCGTCCTGGCGAGGGGCCGCCTTGGCCCGCTTAGCCTCAGGAGGTGTGGTGGCTGGGCTGGGCGCCGGGCTGGTGCGGCGTCGGGGTTCCTCCTGCTCGTGGAGCTGGGGGCTCTCAGGGGGTGTGGGGGGTGGTGGGGCACCCTCAGGCCGTGGTGCCTCCTCCTCCATGTTGACAGTGTGCTCTGCGTTCTCCATGATCTCCTGCAGCAGCTTCCGCTTCTGGTACTCGGGGCCTGCAGAGAGAGGGGTTGGTGTGAGGAGCTGCCCTGGGGGACAGGGGGACAGCTGGCCACTTCAGTTCTGTGCCATCATTGTGCCTTTGGCAGCTGTGCCTCTGGTCCCTTGGGGATCACAGTATCACAGAATGTTAGGGATTGGAAGGGACCGAGAAGATCATCTAGTCCAACCCCCCTGCCAGAGCAGGTTCACCTAGACTAAGTCACCCAGGAACACATTCAGGTGAGTCTTGAATGTCTCCAGAGATGGAGACTCCACAACCCCCATGGGCAGCACGTTCCAGAGCTCTGTCACCCTCACTGTGAAAAAGTTTTCCTTGTGTTTACCCTAAACCTCTTGTGCTCCAACTTACTCCTATTGCCTCTTGTCCTGTTATTAGATGAAACTGAGAAGAGTCTGGCTCCATCCTCCCTACACTTACCTTTAACATATTTATAGACATTGATGAGGTCCCCACTCAGTCTCCTCCAGGCTAAAGAGCCCCAGCTCTCTCAGCCTCTCCTCATAAGGGAGATGCTCCACTCCCTTCATCATCT
>JAOEGS010010369.1:0-16962 GCA_025447755.1 Corythornis vintsioides
CCATTGCCTCTCGTCCTGTCATTGGATGACATTGAGAAAAGTCTGGCTCCATCCTCTCTACACTCACCCTTAACAAAAGTTGTAAAAGTAACTGCTGATCTAATAGGATTGGTTAAATAGAAAATAACCGAGTGGATGGCCCTGGACTCTTGGAGTATCAAGAGTCATAAACAGGTTCAGTTCACCAAACCTTCTGAAAAAAATAAAGATGTAATATTCACCTTTCATTATAGTCCAAGTTAATGTCAGTCTCTTACGACATAAAATTCTAAGCCAAAAGAGGGGGTAAAGCTCATGACAGGAGCTTTTCTGAATGTCTCTTGATTCCAAGCAAATCCACTGATGAGGTAATCTAATTGCTGTGAATAGCACTGAAGCTGAAGAGAACAATAAAGTGTAGTAAGAGACACACTTGAAACGTTGAAAGTATTTAGTCAACCCTCCAACGACATCACGAAGCTATGGTAAGGGCAGAAAGCCATGCTGGGATATGTGGCTTTTTTTTTTTTTCTTTTTTTTCCATATAATCAGTGTTTTCTTAGAAATCATAGGAGGAAATATTTGCCTCACTGCAAAATCAGAGGATGAGACAACATGATTTCATCCTGTTATTACTACCTGCCAGCACTAGAACCTTTATGGACAGTGATATAATGCTAGAAAATTGGTAGTGTTTATCACGAGGTGTTCTGACAAGATGAAGGCAATTCCCTTTCCAATCCTAGCACTAAGAATTACCTTTTTTTTTTTTTTGTGGTTGATCTATTTTCATCTGTTGGTTCATTTCTTCCTTTGCAAACAAATATCATTTTGATTTGGCAAACAAAGGTTCTGGATGCTCATTCTCTGTTTCTCAGCAGGGTGAGAGCAGCACTCTGAGGCTGAGTGTAGAGCTGTCCCCCAGCCTGGACAAAGGACACTGTTTTTAGATGTTTTCTCAGAGTCCTAGTGGATTTTATACCTAGGGATGTGGGCTAGGCTCCCAGAAGGCAGTATTTTCACTCAAAGCAAAGATCTTTTAAAGCCTCTTATTCTCAGTTGAGGAGATTGTTTCCTTTGGAATGCAATCTTCTGTTTGATAGGCAAGCACGTGAGCGGAAACGCACTGCTCTCATCTCTTTGTGCAATGCATAATACTGTGCAGAGCAAGTAAGTCCTGTAGTTGAGTGCAGAACCCAGATCTCAGCCTTCTGAGGATGACTTGTTAGCAGCAGAGATTCGGGTGGGAGCCGAGGTGCACGGCACCCATCCAGCAGGGCACCTTTCCAACCTGAACTGCACACCAAACCAGTTTCTACGCCCCCGTGCCGTACGAGTGCCGCATGTAGCGTCCTGTTCTGGAAAAGGCAGCAGTGGTGCAGAGGAGCAGGGAGGACACCAGGATCCCCATCTCTCTAGCTGATAAGAAAGCACGTACTGGGTTTTCAGGCTCTGTTGCTACCCAGTTTCCTAGCAGTAGCTTCAACAGGCTGAGACCTTGTATAACCCACTTACTGATCTTCTGCAGTGGGCCTGTCAGTCATCCCCTCATAAAAAGCAACTTCCAAGGACTCACTGCATCTTCTGAAAAATCTTTCCTATGCAGAAAGTGCAATCCCATCACTGGAAGAACCATAAAAGCCTCTGATGGAAAGGTCTTTTTTTATCACAAACAGCAAGCACAGACTATAATAATAAAAAATAGAATGCATTTAGCCATGAGTCACTCAGAAAGTGCCCATAAATGACCCTTGACACAGCCTAGGCTGCCACTGAAGAAATCTGTGAGAAAGTTGTGCTTACATTCCTGTTGGATTCCTCAGCAGCCCCAACAGCACTTCTACATCGTGTTCCACCCTGTCTGGCTTGAAGCAAATGTTCAGATTGTCTTGGATGTGGTACCCTTCAATCACACACCACCTCCTTTTCATGTATTCGGGAAGAACCAGAGGCTTTTATTTGTTTAGAGGTTGGAGGTCAGTGATGGGTTTTCTTAATACTGACAGAAGGTAAAACACTGTCATATTGTGCTATTTTAAACAGCAGTGTGACTATTTTTTTCTATCCATGTTGTATAGCTATTTATTTTATAACTTTTCTTACATTAATCACAAAAGGGTGATGTGTATCTTTTCAAGCTGAATTTATCACTGTGGATAACTTTTAAGAGTCATTTGAATTCCTTCAAGATTAATAGCATCTCAATAATGGAATAATAAATATCTTCTGAATAGAAATCAATTAAATCATGAAGGAAAGTTCTGATGAAGTTGCAGTATATGTACCAAGCTAGTTGAAGTATTGCCCATTTTTCTCACAACGTCTTAAAGATGAAATGAGATGTAACTGTATTGAAAATGTACTTGAATTCTGCTACAATTTGGTTGATGCCATGAATGGTCTTGAAATTACACATTTAATATAGATCATGTTTGTAAAGCAGTCAGGAGTTGAAACTAGTAGTATGGTATTTTTCTTGTACATACTGAGTCAATTTGATTACAGAAACAGGGTGTGAGGGGAGTCAGACTGATGCCCAATTACTGGATTACTCCAAGATGTTAATTTGTTCTTTATTGTCAAATATGTTTTAACATGTGGCTACTGCAATTAGATAATTCGCCCTGATAATTCTTTAATTATTTATTTGCTGATTTTCCTCATAGATGTGTTATAGAGAAGGAAAAACAAATGAAGAACTACCAGTAATGAAAGAATAAGAAAATAGCATCAGAATTAACATGTAAGTGGCCATTTCTCTTTTTTTCATGTTAACCTATCGTATGTTCTGTAATTTCTCAAAGCACAGCTATAGAACTTGGTGTCTTCTGTATCTTTTGTACAGTGGCAGACAGGTTTGTCTCCACTGGTAGCAGTATTCAGCTCTGGTTTGTCATCTGTTTTATGCAGCAGGTTAGTTTGCTAGACCTCACTCAAATGTGTTTTTCTATCTTTAAATTTCCGTGGTGGCATATGCCAGAGCTTGGTGTAAAAACTTTGTCTAGTGTTGTTGTACAAAGATTCTGTGTCATTCTGGGATGAATTGGGATGCAATATCTCATTGATACAAAAAAATTCTAAATTGTTAAAATTAAGAAATTGCTAAAACTTCTAGTTAAAATACATACAAGAACTACTAGATGGGATGAACTTCATATTGTCATGCTACTGCTCCTAACAGCAGTTCAGAAGAACTAGAAAATGATCCTAAACACTTGATTCATCCAACCTGGAGAGGAAAAACCAGTGAGCACACAGTGTGCTGCACAGCAGCATCAAGGGACGTGTCTCTGGGTGTGCTGTGGCCTTGCACTGGCAAAATCTCCACTCTTGCAAAACAAGCCAAGGCATTTCCATTATCTGCAGGAAGCTTGCAGTGAGTGTGCTGAAGAATGTGAAAAACCCTGTGGAACAGCAAATGTCTCACTTGACAGACACGACTTCCCAAAGCATGTTCTGGGTTGGTGCTCATCCTAGTGCCGCTGGTGCAGAGGCAGGCACAGGATGGGTTAGAAGGGAAGGGGGGAAATGTGTGTGATCTGAGTTGCTGGGCCCCAGTTTGGTGGTTGATTTGTTTGGCTTGTTTGTTCTGGAATGCAAACCTTGCTGTCAATAGCACCAGATTCAGCAGCCAGTCATTTGAGTAACTCCTACATTACAGATCAAAAAGGGTTCTTCTTCAAAAACAAAGTTTTCTTTACATACATATAGTTTACAATGGGGATGTTTTTTCATAAAGGATTGCTTGCATTTACTTTTTTTTTTAATTAGTTTCAGCCGAATGAATTTTTGCTGTTGCCTAATTTTGACATGGTTTTTTCTCTGTAATTTGAAAAAAAAACCCAATCAAAACCACCCTTGTCTGGCTGCTTGAGACCGCCCTCTCGTGGTAAACTTTCCTGGGAGATCTTCACAATTATTCCCCTCTTGTAGGTGAAACTTTACCTGTGTTATCTATTACTGATAAAGCTGTGCAGCAGAAGTAAGAAGCCAAATTAGCAGTTGTTACAGATCGTATTTTTGGCTTGGCTGTCCACCCTTCTCACATCAAAACCTACTGATTTGCTATGGATGCAAATGCCTGTTGTTGTTCTGGGGGAATTTTATGTAAATGAGTGTGCCTATGAAAAAACTCCCAGTATTCATCTGTGTTCCAGAAACCTGAAAAATAAACTCATGGATGATGTTATTTTTCATCCTATCAAGAAAAAAATATCATCCATATCTAGAATAGAATCTCTTCAGTTTAAAGCAGACTGTCCTGACTACAGCCATCAGCAGCTTTCACCAAACACCCTCTTTTGGTGTCTCTGCCATATGAGGATGAGTTTTCACTCCACCACTTTGCAATTCAGAACTCACTTGCTGGCCTGCTCTGTGGAGGAGCACCATCAGTAGCTTGGAAGAAGAAGGTCAAACACTGGTTTTTTCCCCAGCCTTGTCCTCCTGTGCCTCTCCTGGGGAGAGCTGTGGATCTGCCTGGTCAGACTAGAGCAGTGGCACAATTCTGCCTGGCTCTGCCAGACGTGACTCATGGCTTTTGATCCCTCTGCACCAGCCATACACAGGAGTGTGAGGGTTGTACCTAACAATACAAGAGACTGCACCAATTCTCCCTGTTTTCCTTCCAAGCTGAATTGCACCATTTTAGAATGAAAACTGAGATAATAGTACAGCTCTGAAATTAATAGCACTGTAAATCAAGTAAAATAGTGGGGAAATCATAAATCTATAAAATGTTTTATAAACATAAATGCACAAATCTAAATTTAAAAATTCTTCCTCTTCTTAAATAGTTACTGATTCCATGTAGATCTTCAGTTTTCTTCCCAACTAATTCTACAGCCATTGATTTATTTGATGTTTGCAGATGCCTTTTTGAAACATATATATAAATAATTAATTTACCCTAATCCATAACATTGCAGTTAGTACTTCCATAAAACAACATTTAGGTGACAATTTAGTGGGATTTTATTAAAACTTTTAGGTACTTCACCATTTCTACATTCTAGAATGGAACTGAGAACTGGTTAGAGAAGTGAACATACAGATTTTGTTACACAGACACTTTGAACAGACAAAATTTTTTAGAGTTGTCTTATGAATGTGTGTTTTGTTCCCCTCTTGGCTGCTCTGTCTTTCCAGTGAGAGAACTCACCCACATTACAGGTCTAGGGGGACTGTTTCACTATAGGCAAATTAACAAAAATCTCTCATAATACAGGCAATGATATAATGCAGCATTTTCAGTAAAATCCCAAATAATAATGCAAATTTGTGGCAGCAAAAGTGGACTCTTTTTAGTCTGCTTTTAACCAAGTAGCTATAGTGTCTGTGATGCCTCAATTATGAATTGCCTTTTTCTTTAATATTGTATGACTCATAGCAGAAACATTCCTGTATTTGTCGCCAGCATTTAAAGACAATAAGCAGCCTACTTAGAAGTAAATTCCTATTGCAGGAAGATTTTTTGCATATGGGTATTTCTGCATACAAACATATCCTGGGCTCTGGATCTTCCAGAACATATGCCTGGTGCACTGAGCGAGCGAGCGTGTCGGAGCTTGAAGTGAGGACTGACACAAAACTCTACCCCCAGCACAGCACACATCTGAACCTTCCCCTGCATTCACTCTCATGGATGTGTCACCAGACACTCATAGGCAATCATGTATAAAAGTGAGAGTTTCAGTTGCAATCCCTGCAGATGTTAAACATGTTGACGGACTCCAGTTGAAATGCCAGTCTGTAGCCCAGTCCCTTGGGAATGGAAAAACTGTACAGCCTCAGCTAAAACAATGTCCTTTCAGTAACCAGAAGCTGGCTTTGTTTAATCAACCAGCACCCTTCATTCTTAGGTCACAGCAATGTAGCTGTCATTCCAGCATCAGGCAGGTGCTCTAGGTTCATATTGGATCCCTGCGGCAGTGCCTGCAGGCAGGGCACGGGCATCCCTGTGCCAGCAGAGTGGTCCCCTGGCACTGCTCAGGGGCAGGCAGAGCAGTGATGTCCCTATGCCAGCAGAGTGGTCCCCTGGCACTGCTCAGGGGCAGGCAGAGCAGTGATGTCCCTGTGCCAGCAGAGTGGTCCCCTGGCACTGCTCAGGGGCAGGCAGAGCAGTGATGTCCCTGTGCCAGCAGAGTGGTCACCTGGCACTGCTCAGGGGCAGGCAGAACAGGGTTGTCCCTGTGCCAGCAGAGTGGTCCCCTAGCACTGCTCAGGGGCAGGCAGAGCTGCAGGCACAAGGCAGGGCCCAGGTCATGCCAGGTGCCTGACTCAGTGAAGAACATGACTGGGGCACAGGCAACATCCACAATGTGCCTCAGGCAGGGGCCCGGGGTGAGAGCTGGAGCTTAAATGCAGCTCCCAAGCAAAGTGGGGAGGCCTCCAGCTGGGCTTCTTGCAGCTCCTTCTCACCCACCATCTGATCCCAGGTTACATAGCTACACCACACCCTTGCTGGCCTCCAGTACAGGCAGTCAGACCTCTGCTGGGGAGCTGTACCTGGGCTTCTCATGCTGTCAATTTGATGGTGTATTTGTGGGCTCTGATTTGTTGGTTGCAGCTAAAAGAAACTAATTTCCTACCTTCTCTCCTTTTTTGAATTGTAAAAGTACATATTTCTTTATGTGTATGAGAATGGCAGTGTTCTCTTGTATGCTCTCAACATTTGGTACTGAATGTTGGAGAACTTGTATCCCACTGCTGTCCCAGTAAAGGAAGAGTTAGAGCTGTTGAACCAGTCCATCCAAACTTAGATTTAAATTTGAGATGGATCCAAATAGCAGCATCTAAAATTTCAACATAGAATTTGATTTTCCACCCACAGTTCACTTTTATTCATCTCTGTGGTTTTGCTGTGGCCCATTGCAAGTCTAAGGAATAGATTCTAACATTTAGCTGTAGACTTGGGTTGAGATTCAGAAATCCAGAAAATCCTGTTATGCCAAGGCTGAGTGTCAGTCCTTACCTAAGCACAACTTCCCTAAGTGCAGCCAGCGTTGCTTGAGTAGGAACTTCAAAATATGCCCAAAAATAGGAGTGAAGCACATCTTGGCAATGGCTACAATTCCTCATATTTGTGAAAGCAATCCTGGGGCATGATGACATTTTCAAAACCAGCATCTAGTTATACATATTTTTGGAAAAAAAAAAGAAAAAAAAGAGAGACATACTTGAACATCATGTAAGAATGTGTTCTTCTCCCAGTGTCCTTTTTCTGAAGTCTATATGATGAAAGAAAATGCTTCAATCAGTCAGATTTTGCTATCTGAGAAGACTTTTAGAGAAGTTGCAACATTCCTGACTAGCCCATCACTCCAACAAGGCCCACGAGAGGACATCACACCACACTGCCTGCAGAAGGGCTAAGCACCATCAGGACAGCTGAATGCCCTGCCTGTGCTGCAGGGGAAGGCTGTGCTGTGCCCTGTAGCTGTCCTGGCAGCAGTGCTGGAGGACAAGCCCAGACCTCCTCGTTGCACGTACTGGGGGACCTGTGTGGAGGATCCCCTGCTAGGTCAGGTTCAGTGCAGTGCCTGGGAGGGTTGTGAGGAATTGACAGTGGGCAGTGTACAGGAGCTGAGATCACAGAGCCCCTGTCACAAAACACAGTCTCAGCGTGCTCTGTACTTCCATCCTGAGATGTGATTGTTACATGAAAATCCAAGAACACAAATATCACCAGAAGTTTTCCTGAACCATAACTATGTCCAGTAGTCCCTGTAAATGAATATTTAATCCAAACAGTATTTTTCCATGAGGAGGGACCCTCCATCAAAAGGTAACATGACCTGTATCTCCTGGAACTGGGCAATGGCTGTGTAATCATTGCTTCAGTTCAGACAGGCTTTATCAGCTTTAAAATGTGTAATCCTCCCTATAAGCATATAGATCTCAGCAGGTGTTTTGCCTGAAGGGGTGTACAGCAGTGGGCCTCCTGAGAGTCATCAAGTCAAAACACATCATATGGTTTCAGTTTAAAACTGTTACTGATATTTTAACTCTTTCCAGATTTAATTAAGAAAGTTTAGCTACCATTGATCACTCATATTTAATGTGCACCATTATAGTTTCATTGCAGATTGACTTTCTGTAACCACTAACAAGCAGTTGGTTTAGAAACCCTGTTTTTCTCCCACACTGATAAAAATCCATTACACTGACTTAATTTCCAAAGCGTTCTGGTCAGTGTGTTTTATTTCATGTGTCAGTAGTCACAGAGCTGATCTTGCAACAAGGAGAAAATCCAATATTAAATTGTACAGTGTAATCTTTGGACACTGGGATGAATTTTGACAGTGGCATTTGCAGATGATAGTAGATTCAAGAGATACACTACTCTCAGGAAATAAGTCAAAACCATGGCATAAATATTATTATTTTTATCTTGATCTTGTGGCTAGGAAAAATTATATCCCTATAACTTTTGCTATCATCCTCTATTTATTTAGGCAGTGCTGAGGGTAAGGGTAGAAAGATTATTTACATGGTGATTTGTTTAATAAGTTTTTAAATTCCATTCTATAAGCAAATTTTTCAGTTAGAAGGGGAAAAAAATGCATTTATTTCCTTGATGCTACAGTGCTGTGGAGTGTAGAGTGTGGCGTGACAGCTGCCTCTGAGCTGGGGTGTGCAGATAATCGGCTTGGGCTGCACTTCCAGAGGCTTCTGCTCTCAGTTGTCCCAGTGGGGCTACATCAGGAAAATCTGCACTGTGCAGAGATGAGTAACCTTGTACGTTCCCACCTGTCTTCATCTGTTAGCTCTGCACAGTCAGATGCTGCTTCAGACAGCACTGTTTTCTTTGTGCAGTAATTCTTGCAGCTGTGATCTTTCTCTGCAGCACGGTGAGAGTGACCACACTAGCAAACTCAGGCTGCCCCACACAGCTCACTTCCTCTCAGGTACAGCGCACAGCAAAAAGCAAATGCAAGAAATAGGTATTTATCTCCATGCTGAAGTTGCCACGGGCCAATTTGGTCCCTGGAAACATTCCAGCTACCCTAAGAGTTGCCCTAACTTGTACCATAATTGCTCTGTTTCCACAGGACTTCTCAGCTCGGCATGACGAGCGCTGACGAGCATCTCGACCACACCTCAGCCTGCTTTGGCTAAACATGGCCAGAGCTTTAGCAGATACTGACAGTCTAGAGATGCCTTCATTTTGGGGAAGATCCCTTCTTCTGTAGGTACTCTGGGGAATGTGAAGAGAAGCAAAAGGGGAGGGACAGGTAATGGCAAAAATGTTAATGAATTCTACTAAAATAGAAATCCCCGCATCCTCCCTTGGGCCTGGCATGGGAGGTCTGCAGGCAAATAACTTCTATTTACAATAGGTCTATTAATATATAATTGCTTCAATTATTGTCTAACAACATTTACAATGTGTTCCTAACTCTTTGCAAAGACCCTTGCATTCACCTGTAGTTATTTGCAAGGTATTATGGCAAATAAAACCACACTCCCTACATTCATTGAACATGTAAAATGTCCTGGCTTAATCAGGACACCTTCACCTTGACACTTTTTCATAAGTACTCTGAGCCATCACCTCAGCTTGCAGTAATTGCCCACAGTCCTCCACTCTTCACAGCATTTCCTTTTCCATTTCCTAAAATTACCATTCTTAATTCCTCTGTTTCCCTGCATATAATCTGGCTAATATGCCATTCCCAAACATGGCTTAGTATTCTGTGTGTGTAGATGAGAACACAGTGGGGAAATGAGTTGGAACAACCCTTTCATTTGTCAGTGAGGAGATGGGCTGACATGCTGCCACAGCCTGAGAGTGCAGATGACTGGGGACAACTGGAGCACCTCTGACAAAAACTTCTGCTGAGCTTTTTCATTATGAAATTTTATCTTTGTTCTTAAATAATACATCACAGGTGAAATTTTTCATTTCTCACTGAGCTGGTTTTTAGGCACATACTTTGATGAGTTTTACACAGAGATGGTTACTGTTGAATCACTGCATACATTTCTGGCCAAAAAAACCTGAACATTTAAATAATTAGCATGTAAACACTAGGTATGTTGACTGAAAAGTCATATAGAATCATCTACATAGTAAAGAAAAACTTCTTTAGCTGCTTCTTCCCCGAAAATAGATTCCTCATTAGTCACTGATAAAGTGCCACACCAAGCAGGTAATACTGGTAAGATCGAATGGCAGTCATGAGGCAGATCAAAGCACACCATGGGAAAATGAACTGATCTGCTAGGATGACTCCCATCTAGATGAGCAGTGCAATGCACAGTGCTTGAGCCATGTGAGAAGTGGAGGAAGCAGATGCTACAAACAAATGCAGGAATGGGGGTACAGAAAGGACACACAAAACAAGCCGGGCAGTAGCCAGACACGTGGGCAACCATGTGTCACCACAGTTCCACAGCACAGCCTTCTCTTGCTAAAGAAGCTTTTAGTCTTTGCTTTGGACTCTGTAAAATTCACTTGCTGTCCTAGAGTGATTCCAAGGACAAGGTAATGCCAGTTATGCCTAGTCATTGTCAGACTGCTAGCTAAGGACTCTGCACGCAGCGCCGGCTGATTGCAGCAGTGACCGCCGATCAGCCCGGCAGCGCCGCACCGACGAGGGGTGGTAGTGAAGCAGTCACTGAAACACGGGGTTTGAAGCAGGAATATCCTACAGAGTGTGCCTTGAAGTGCCTTTTTGTGTATTCAGCATGTCTATCTGCAAGGAAAGGAAACTCTGTTAAGTTGCCAGGCTGGCGAGTCTGAAAGGAACGCCACACGCGGGTTTGTCCTGGTTAGAGGGAAGAAATGTCACATACACAAATCAGCTGGATGTCTGATTTCACAGAATAAGATGGCAGTTAAGAAAATGTGTTCTTTTTCCTCCTAAAACTGACTCTTGATGAAAATTTCAGTCTCTGTATATGACAGTAAAAACTACTTGGAACTTCAGAGGGAATGCTAGGCAGATCAACCTGAGAATCCATGCAGTAAGTATTAGGGATAATCTCCTGAGCTCATATTTTCCATGCTAATTCCTTACAGTAACATTTTAAGTACTGGCATTAGTCAAGCCATGTCCAGATATTTCATGCCAGGATGAATCATATATGACAAATAGTGCACTGAAATCTGCTCTAATTTATACAATTTTGAAAAGGTGTTGACTGAAGTGCAGTCTCATGACAGAAACTGTCTCCTCTGGTGTCTCCCACTCTCCCCTTTAATGTCTGAGTCAGACTGTGGTGTCCTATGGCTGTCCTACCACAATTAGAAGTTAACTTGACCTACAGTTATCTCCTTTGATTAAAAACTAAAATTCAAGGAAAGCATGTGTTGTAAAAATGCCCTTGATCAGATTGCCCTCTCCTTCCCTTTTTTTTTCACAAAAGCAAGCTGTTAATGCTGGGTTTTGTTGCCTGCTTGTACCACATATGTTCATATACAGCCAGGAGAATGATAAAATAGAAGATGAAACATTTTTTGCATCTGACTTATTGCAAGCTGTGCCAGTGCAAGTTTGTCTGTCATTGCTCCTTTGAACATTGCAAAGCAAAGCATTTTTAGGAGGAATCCTCTGGCAGCGTTGCTGGCAAATCCTGTCACCATCTCTTTATCCCCAGATTTTTGTGGGAGGACCAAACTGCCAAAAAAGCTGCCTATCCTGGTATTTGTTATGTTACATAACAGAGGAACTTGGTTCTGATTCACTGTGTTTGGAATGTGTAAGATAAAACCCTTACATTATGGACAAGTCACACAGCAGGACAATAGGATCTTGGCTGCTTTCAGAAGCAGGTTCCCTGAACTGTTCTTGGTGGTGGCTTTGGCAAGCACGTGATTATGTGTGTTGAGATGGCTTGAACTGGGAAAAGTCATAAATCCTCCCTGCATGGGCCTAGTAACAGCTCTGATCTCAGGGTTTTTACCTTTTCTTTCATCTCTGCATTTTTTCTGAGTGGGTTGTTCCCAGAGAATAAGGACTGCAGCTGTTCTTCCTGGACTGCACTCTGGGGAATGATTCAGTTCCCACATCAGAAGGAGGTACCTTGAATTTACAGCTTTTAAGTTAGGTCTTTGCTTTCCTCCATATCAACCTTGCACGTAGAATGAGGCCTTGGCCCCTGCTGTCATCTAACACTGCTCCAGCAGTGTGATTCTGCTCTGTCAGCATGTCATGGGAAATTCTTCCCCAGCTCTGAGATGCTTTTCCATCACAGCTCCCACCCGCGGCGCTAACGGCAACAGGCGCAGACGGGGTACAGAGGAGCGGCCCCTGGGGAGCTCAGGAGCGTGGCTGGCTCTCCATGCACCCCAGCTCACACCACAGTTCACACCAGGGCTCACACCTGGCTTGCCCCCAGGCTCACACTCAGCGTTTCCTGAGCAGTGTGTCGGTGTTTGTGTGGTTTGGGGTGGATGGACAAGAGCCGGGGAGGAGCCGAGAGCCCAGCCGGGCAGCACCGAGGCAGGGACACAGTGAGGCACCCCCTGCCCAGGGACAGACGCCTGTCCCCGCTAGGGCACATGTGCACACCCAGGAGAGGGGCAGTTCGCTGCTCTCCTCTACAAGGGGAGGCAGCTTTGTGTAGTGAAGGAGTTCTAGGCACTTGAACTGAAATTACCACAGGCTCTTCACCTGACACGCTGGCAATAAACCACCTCCCTGCCAATAGAGAGGGCTGCTCCATGGCATAAACCTCTCCCTGGCTGGAAGGAGAGCCCAGGGACTGACAGAGCTGAACTGTAGCAAGGGGTTTAGTGACAGTTACCAACTGAAGGGCTTTCTGGCAGCATCTTAGTTACCATCCTGCTTGTGCTGCAGGAAGCGCTGTCTCCATGCTAGCAAACAGTGTGCTGGCAATTGACTGCCTGATTCCCTGCTTCCTAGTTCAGGCTATGGAAAATTGTTTCTATTTGAATAGTTTATATTTCAGAATAAGAAGTACTCCAAACAGAAAATAACTATTAAAATAAATACTGAGTCAACAATGACTTACAAAGGATCTTCCTCAATTAAACAAATTGAAAGAAATTAATTCCATACCTCCAGTGAAATAAGCCTTGCAGTCTTCAAATTATACGTGGAGTTTTCTAGACAAGCCTTGTAATTGTAACAAAATAAGGTGTTTTTCTTGTATTGAACATACAAAACCAATATAAAATGTAATTACAAATTGCAAAATACTGACAAAGGATAAATACTAATTTCTGCTTCTTTGAAGGCTATTCTGTCCTTTGATTCAAAAGGTATTTTTGGACTGAACTGATGAAGTTTGAACAAAATTATTTCTAAAATGTGAGATGCAATGCTTTGAATAAAGCAAGCAATGATGTAAAGTCAATAAAATGAAGCCTTATTGCAACAACTAAGAGATTCAAGGTTACCCTGTTATCTTTCATCTATTTTGGTACTTTCTATTAATGGTGTATTTGCATTATTTAGCAATTTAAGTGAAAACTTTCTGACATTCAAGTCTTAACGGATAGCTTAATTAGCTAAGCTTGTAAAAGCAATTTGTAAAATAATAAATAAATCCTCTCTACTAGAATGAATAAAGAATCACAAACTTACCCTTCAGTTATTGTTTTAAAATTAGAAGCAGTAAAAACAGAGCTTAACGAGAGGAAGAACATATTGCAAAACATTTGTGTTTCAAGGTCATTAATCCTTTCTTCTTCTAACTCTTAATTAAAGGTGTGATTACATTAGAACACTGCCCATCTCCTGTTGGGGCTTCTGAAGCCCTATGGCAGTTCAAGAGAATGTTCCTAGCAAGAGTAAGTGCAGTCTGAGGCAAAAGTGAGTGGCAGGGTGGCATTGGTGTCCTCTGTGCTCTCACACAGAGTGGAAGGGGCCACTCCAGGGGACATGAGTCACCCGTGTCAGTGTCTCTAGCACTGCACAGCCACTGTACCAGGAGACCTTCCTAGCAACACTGCCCCTTAAGCAGAGGCTCTGTCTGGCAGAATGGACTGTACCCTCTCACACAGGATCCAGGACTGGGATAGTGGAGCTAAACAGCAAGCAGGTTTATTCAGGATGTTGTACAAAAGCATATAGTATGTTTGTATCTGCCCATCTTTCACTAATCCTAGCCTTCAGCTTTTGGGAAACATGCTTTAATAGCCTCTCAGCTACTCGTACTCAACTGGAAGTTGCTGCCACCTCCTGCAAGCTGTTGTGACTTGTAAAGACTTTAGAACCACAGTGATATGAACAGTATAAGCAGTAAAAACTATAACACTGGAAACAGAAGTTCTTTTGAGTGGGTCACCATTCTACCACAGGTTTTTAATAGGATCTGTGAAAACACTTTTGGTGTTTATTATGAGACCTACTACTATAGCCCATGCTGTGGGACTGTGAAGAGCCATTTCTCCCTGCTCTCTTTAAGCAGCAGAGGCACTATCAGGGTGTGATCAGTAGTATAGCATATTTCTGAAGCCTGCTGAGACTTGAGGAGAATTCTAGACCACACTCTACTTGGCCTGATAGCTAATATTCTTGTAACCATTTATGGAGAATATTGTGCTGGTGCTGGTTGGATTCTTCTGTTTGCTGTTCTACTCCATCTACAATGCAGCCAGTGAAATGCTTCACCCAGGTCAGCAATTCCAGACCCTTTCCCATCCCAGCTACATTTGTATTAGTTCACCTCTGTCTTCTCTTTGGCCTTCTCTGCTTCTGCTCCCACTTGACATTTGTGTCATCTGCAGGCCTCTTTCCCAGCTCTGCAGGGATGCCCTTCTGATTCCAGACCCTTCCACCCACACCCTCTCCTCAAGCAGAAATCGGACTCCTGAAGCTTGTGGCTGGGAGGTAACAGTTGTCATTACCACTACACACAAGTTAGACACAACTGGGCCCCTCACCATGTCCTTCTGCTGACTTTGGAGTTGCTCAGTATGGCATCTGTGTGCCAAACAGTGCTGTTGCTACAGGGCAGCTCATGCTGTGGATAAGGCAGAGTGGTCAAAACCCACAGGATGAAATACAGCAAATGCAGACTAAAGCCTTGCCTGCATCTCTAGCACAGGGTTTGTGAACAGAAAGCAAGGATCAAACAGAGCACTGGAGTGCAGTGAAAGCTTTTCTGTCTAAAAGTGGTAGCCAAACCCAAGAAGCCTGTCAAACAGCCAGCCTGCACCCTGGAATAAAACCTAACTTTTAGAAATGCTGTTGCAGAAGTGCCATGCTCAACATCCACATCAGGGCTGCTCAGGGAAGGGAGGAAAACTGGGAGCATCTCATGACCTGTCTGCACTGAAGTTCCATGTATCAGTGACCTTGGTAAAACAAATACAGCTGGAGCTTCATGCTGCATTAGTTCAATCATTTTAGGGAACATTTGTTTTCAAGTGGTCCCCTTAGATACCATGTTTGCTGAAGAAGGAAGAGGGTTCTGTTGGGGAAAGCACAGGGCTGTGAGTCAGAAGATGCAGATTATCCTCTCTGCACTGATAACTGCTGTGTGGCTTCCTCAGCTCTGCATTGGGAAATAGTGCTGAACCAGGCAGAGGTAACAAGGAGACAAGTCATCGCTGCCTGTAATATTGGGATGGGCTGAACAAAGCCTGAGTGCAGGGTTAGTCTGGAGCCCGTGGGGAAGAAGCAAATCACCTGTACAGGTGAAGTTCTGGCAACTTGTGCTAAGACAAAATGCAGCATCCATGTGGTGTCGCTGGGTGGTTCGGGAATGCAGAGTAGCAGTTGTTGCATTTGTTAAGCAACAGCCATCTAAAGGTCACTGTGGCTCCAAATCAGAGCTATGATCTCACAGCTGCAGCTTTTGCCCTTCCCTGTTCACACCCCTTCCGTGTTTATGACTGTTCTGCTGGAAGGTGTCGATGGCATCCACCATCCACGTACAGCTGGCTCTGCAGCCCACGGTGCTGTGCAGGCCAACTACACCCACCCAAGAGCTGATGTCAGGAGCAAAGGGAGGCACCTGCCCAGCTGACAGTGTCCTGAGACAGACTGGGGTCTGAGCGTGTCAGGGCGGAGGTTTTCCCTGCACAGGGAAGTGCAGTCACTGCAAGGCTGACCCAGGCCGGGAGAACAAGGGCTCAGGGGCGTGTGGGCAGAACTCCTGGGGACACAACAGCAGGGAACTCGTGTACCCTGGGATGAGCAAGGCAGGGCAGATTACTGTCTGTATTCATTGTATGATAAAAATACTTTATTTATATATATATGACATTAAGTCAACTTCTGTTTGATTTGGTTTTGCTTGAGCAATGAGAAATGGAGCTGGGTGTTCACTCAGCGCAGGGAGGCAGGAGAGCACCAAGGAGCTGTTAACACCTCCGTGCACTTGTGACTACAGCGAAGGTTTGTACAACAACCCAGGAGGGCTCCAGTTGTCCTCTTGGGCCTGAGGACACCTCCATCGCCTCCTTCCAGGAGCGCCTGCCCGGGAAGAACCGGCTGCTGTTCTCACCGCGTCCCTGATCAGTGAGGGTTGATGCTGGAGGAGCTGCCCCTCCCAGCGGCCACAGCAGGACCGATTTCCCCGGCTCTGCCTGTTCCTCTTCTGCCAACCGCAGCCGCTCAGGTGACGGGGCCGGTGGCTCTGCTCGGAGCAGACTGTCCCCTGCGGAGGGATCACCGGCTTCGCTGGAAAGCAAAACTCGTGCTGCGCTACGAGACCGAACCCTTTTCCAACATGTAAAAATCCCTTTCCCGCTGCTTTTTATGGCACCATCACCTCGGGGTCTATGGAGCAATAGCAGGCTCGGTGTGGCTGAAAGCAGCGGCTGAAGAAAGAACACGGGTGGGACCTTCCCTCTCGGTGCCGGGCTGGCTGGTGAGATGCAGGGGCTGTCAGCAGAAAGGAAGCGGGATGTGGGTGACACATCCGTGACTGCGGTAACGCCCGCACGGGGCCTTTCACCGCCAATAAACATTCCAGCGTCTGCGGCGGTCGAGGAGCGGTCCGTGTACGATAGGGGTTCATAGGGTAGCTTGAGCACCGGGCGCTTGGCTCCCCCGGCCTCCA
>JAOEGS010010373.1:0-13027 GCA_025447755.1 Corythornis vintsioides
ATAATTATATATTTAAAAAGGTTCTGAAATGTGGTTTTCTGCTTCACTTTTCTCCAGTCTGTGATCCCAGTGGAAGAATTTTTGCAGGGCCTGATTGCCTCTATTTCCTAATAATTGTTTGCCAATTACTTTTTTTTTCCAGTGAACATTTGCTAATAATTACCACAGTGGTGTCTGAGTGAATGTTTCCTCCCTGTAAGAAGCATGAAAGATATCCATAGAAACCATGGAATAATATCTGGTATATAGAAGCTTTTTGAATGGAATACCAATGCAAGTTAGTGGATTTAAATGATATATACATGATTTATCACTCTTAAAGAGGTGACAGCATGCAGGCAATCAGAAAAAAAAAAATAGATCAAATCCCTAAGTTTAATAATAAATCAATGTAGTAAATGTTGCCTTTTCTTGATAAATTATATTGTTGCTAGTATAGTCTCTACTGAAAAGGGATTTTTAATGTTATTCTAGTTTGATACCTGCCATTAGCACATCCAGATGAATTAAAGCAAACTGATAAAATGCCACAGTATGTTCTAGAGAGAAAGGGTGATGCTGTGGGATGCTTCCACAGAACAACCACACTGCTGAAAAGTGGAGAGAAATCTGGGGAAATCTGGTGAGGACCAGGGATATATTCTATGGCCAGCTCTCCTTCCTACAGAGGCTCATGTCTGCACCCCAAAACCAGGGTTTAGTCAGGGTGACCACAGCTGTGGGCTGCTCCTGAAAGGCACAGTGGTGCCTCTGGTGTTAGAGCAAGAGGGAGGAAAGAGGTGCAGGGGACACTCAGAGCAGGAGAGCCACCACCTGAGCCTGAGTTTAACCTGCATACTAACTCTCCTACAAATAAATGGGAATTTTGCAGTTCCTCATCACCACTGCAGATGCCTGGTTCCTGTGGGGCAGAGGAAGTGGGACTTGGTGACTGTGTCTCAATTGTATGTTGGGCTGAAGCAAACACCTCTGTGTTGGCAGCCCAGTGGGTTTTTTTCCTCTCCTCCTTGTAATCTTTTTTTTTAAGCACCATGTAATCAGTGGTACAGAAGTACATCTACTTAGGTGCAGGACAACAGAGCTCTGAACATGAAAAGGCTGCCAGGGGAAGTGGCTGAGTCACCATCCCAGAAGGTATTTAAAAATCTGTTGATGTGGTGCTCACAGGCAGTTTACTGGTGGATTTGGCAGTGTTAGGTTTGCAGTTGAACTCGATGATCTTAAAGGTCTTTTTCCAACATAAATGGTTCTGTGCTGTTCACAGAACATGCAAAAGATGCTGCCACTGCTGAAATAGTCCTTTCAGATCTTTGAGCCTAAATTAAGATTGCAGCTTTCATGTCAATTGTTGAAATTTATTAACCATAATCTCATTTTTCTTATATATATTTTTTTTCTGTCATTTTATTTGTGTAAAAGAGCTAATGCACTCACACCAGCTTGCACTGAGGAGCATTTATGCCACAGAGCATTTCTCAGACAGTAACAGCAGAGTGAATGGAGGAGAACAGTCACCCTGAAATGAAAGAAGCTCTGCTAGATCTGAGTTTGCCATCATGAGGTCAAACGAATCCCTTTGTTCACTGATTTTACAGTGCAGACACAATATGAGTTAGGAAGAGGAAGAAAATATCAGTAGCCTAGGTTTGGCAGGATGAGACCCCATTAAACATGTAGGGTCTTTGGTACAGTCACAATGAGCACAGAGCTGCTTTTTAATTATGTCATTAATTAATTATGTTTTAATTACATGAATTTGTGCATCATTATTGCAAAATTAATTTGGATGCACAAACTTTCTTGGAAAAAAAAGATATTTCTTAATATTTAATGTGTATTCCTTGAATAGATTCAATAGCAACAAAAGCACAGAACAGTCAGGCAAAACTTTTCTACAGATCTGACCTCCTGTTTGGAATGTTATTTTGAACAGGATTATTTATTTACACAAATATTTACAGCGCTGCTGAATTCTGCAAAGATTCTTGTGAACTACAATCTACTCGTGGAGTTGTTAATGAATAGCAAAATAAAAGTGGTTTTAGACACAGCTTCAATTAATGAGCTGTCTTATTTCCAGAAGCACTCAAATGCCATCTTGCTGCATTCACCAAATGCATTGAGAGGGTAATAACAGTGATTAATGAGCTACAGCAAGTGACTTAGTAGAAGGAACTAAATATATCATTCTTGCTGACTGAAGGAGCACCTGCAAGTGTTTCTGTGGCACACTGTGAGGCCTGGAATGTGATGTACTGCTGAACTCTACCCACCAAAAGGCACCAGTGATGCTGACAGGATGTCTTCTGCATCACCACATTGGTAAGGTGTGTGGTGATAGTAGTGTGAGGCTTGAGTAGAGTTAAAGGAATTGTTATCTGGCTACCATTTTGGGGATAAGATGGTAAGGAAGAGAAAAAAAAAATTAAAAATACAAGTTTAATCCATGAAGAATCCCCCCTTGAAGAGGAATTCCCATATTTGGAGTAAATAAAAGAACTAAAAGGTCTGTTGTTGTAAGCTGGCCTGGGCTGGTAAGAAGACTGAATATCACAAAATATTTGGTGATATCCTTGAACTCTACCACTTCTGCCATTCCACAGCTGCTGGGACACCCACAGATCAAAGTTAGCTCACCTAGGTGTGCAGTGCCTCCACTTCAACACGAAGCAAATGTTCCCAGAAGAGGCTGTATGTTTTTTTCTGGTGTCTCCTCTCTGTGGTTCCTCACCCTTCCATGGACTCCCAAGAGCCTGCAAAAAGAAAGCTGAGTCTGAAAAACATCTATGTAGCCATTTAGCAAAGGAGCTTCTGAAGAGAAGCATGGTAATCATTTTGCCTCAAGCATTTCAGCTGCAATGATAATGCAGAGACATGGGAGAGTGAGAACAAAAAACCTTTTCCACTCTCTCTTTACCCTTTCCACCCAATTTATTTATTTTTTTTTGGTGGTTCCACGTTTTCTAGATGCAAAGGAGTTCCCATCCCTATGAAACTGGCTAGCCTAGAGTGGTGACATCATCTCTTTTGTGTGTTTTCATCTGAAACAGCAGAGCAGGCAGCACTTTATGTCCAGCACACAGAGAAGCAAAGGAAAATGCTTTTATTTTTTTGCCATAATTTTTAATTAAGGCTCCAGCAGGATCTTTCTGCAGAGGGACTGAGATTACCTAGTACAATAGAGAGAGGATGGGACGTGGGGAATAGTGAATCCTAAACCACACAGAACTGTATTCATCAAACCAATTTGGGCTACTGGGAAGCCAGGGAGCATTATGGAAATGAGGCAACCCAGTAAAGAAACTCTAAAGACCCTGGAACAATGGGTTTCACTTTCCCAATCTCATCTGGGAGCAAAAACCCAGTGCAGAGCCTTGGTGGCTGTGGCTCCTGCATCTCCCTTGTGTTGCTGCAGCAGCTGTCCCTGCACAGCAGGAGATCTCCCTTTTGTACCTCCTTCATCTGGTTATTTTTCATATGGAAGCATTTTAATCTGTGTGCAAGGATGTGATACCTACTGTGCCATTTGTTATTTGAATTGTGATGGCAGTGCAACTGTTAAATGCTTCCATTCAACAATAAATTTATTGCAGGCTGTCTTAAAATATGCTCTTCACAACATTTTGGTCTATCTTGAAGCTGGAGCCCCCAGGTGTGTCATGTTGAAATGAATACATACAGCAGGTCCCAGCTGAATTTTAGATGGGGATTTATGTGATGTTGGTCCCACTCATGCCCTGTTCACTTTGATTCCCACTAAAAGTGTCTGGGCAGGGTCACAATGCTTCAGACTTCAGAGTGGAGACAAGCAAGGGGGCACATGGAGGGGTCTCAGTGTGTAATGAGAGAGGGGGGGAAGGAAAATAAAGGGAAGAAGCCAAGGTTATAGCAACACGTGTGTGGGTGGTACAATGCCTGTGGGTGGTAGATACAGAGCCCAAGCTAAATTTTCCACAATAACATGGTGTGACTGGCTATTGTCAAAAAGCTTAAGTTTGTAGTGACTGCTAGCAAAATATTTGGGAGTAGTGTAAAGAGGAAAATGCTTAAATTACAACCCAGCACTGTGCAGTGTTGTGTAATAAATAGACAAAGCACAACATAAAACCATGCCTCAAAAAAAAAAACCAACCCAAAGATGATAGTTTTAGAAAAAGATATGTAAAATACACCATGGTGACATGACTTAGACACAGCTGGTTCAGTCATGACCAGGCCCAGGTGTGTGTAAACATGTGAAATGAATTTCATTTCAGACTCCATGCTATTTTTATGAGATGTATTATTATTATTTTGATACCTTCTTCACTTAAGAGTCACAGAGAAATGATAGGATCAGTGTTGATATATCCATAGTAATATTATGGCACATAGAAAATCCCTGACAACCAAACTGTGAAGGTGGGTTTTGCTATTTCAGATATACTCTGACTATTATAAGTCAGTAATTCTATCTTGGGGATTGATGCCCTTTCTCCCAGACAAGTTAAGTCTACCTCTGCCTACTTTTCCCCAAAAATAAAATTAAAAAAATAGTTTTCCCAATGATACCCAACACAGTTCCTTTACTTGAATGTCTTGCATTTTTGCCAGATTAACTTCTTTAATATTAGTGTTGCTGTGAAGCTAATAGAAAACACCCCTCTCCTTCTCTTAAATATTTCCATCTGTAAACCATGCATACATAGTTTTGGAAATATCTGAAAATTACCCATCCAGGTGTCTCTTAGCAGGCCAACAAAAGCATACCCTCAACTTCTGAAAAGAGCTGGGGAACATGCTGTGTCAGCCACCCCATGGTAAAATAATGTCAATTATTTTATGCAGCATCTTTTTCTGCTCTGGTAATAACAATCTACATTTTGTCAGTGCCTTTGCCAGGATTTTGCTTGTTTGGGTATTTTGAAGTCACAGCACTCCATAACTCCAACTCTGCATTTTACTCCCCAGCACTTTTATCAAAACCCCTGGAGAGTGTTCTGGAAGCACAACTTTTCCCCCCTAGCCTTCTCTTTGATTAGAAATTCATACTTTCAAACTGAAAATCACCTCTGGTCAACAGAGGCAAGGAATTATTTATGGTCAGGTTCATTTAGCAGTGCCTTCTCATAAGCAAAATCAAACTTGGAACAAAGGACTCCCTGGCATTGCTGGTCATTGCCTGGGCTTTTAGAGCTGTGATGCACAAGCTGCCACTACCACTGCTTCCAAAGATGCTGGAGACCTGAGGACATGCTCTGCCATAGAGCACAGCTCCCTCCAAACTCTTATTTCCTTCTGAAAATTCTTTGGTTATAAAAAGATCCCAGAAGAGTTCCCAGGGCAGAGCTACAGGGCCACAATGCTGTGTAGTGTTTATGTCACAGCTCTTCTGATGCCTTAAGGACTGGGATATATTTAGCACCAGTCATCTCTGCAGAAATGTCTCCTCTTTTGACTAAATAATAAGTTTTTCACTCTGGAGTGGCCATTCTGAGCTCTGCTGCTGCAGAGGGTGGGGCACAGGAGACTGCCCAGCTTCCCTCTCAGCCCCTGTGTGAGGGGCATATGTTGTAGCACCGTGGTCCTTGAGCTCCAACACTTCAAAAGCTTCCTCTTCTGTTTTTAATCCATGTCTATCAAATGAGTATAAACTTCAAAACATCAACAGATTCATAGATTCCAAATATAGCAATGGCTGCTTCCTTCTCCCTGTGTATTGTTGCTGCTTTAGTGATGCTGAGCTCACACAGTGCCCTGGTGATGACAGAGGGACACTGTCCTGAGCTTCACTTGTTTCAACTCATCTGACTGTAGCTTTCCCTTCAATGTCACTGTCACAAGAATGACATTATCATGGACCAACATCCAGCTCAAAAGGAAGAAGAATTTAAATTGCTTTTACTCTGATAACCCAGGCATCTGCTGCTGCAAAGGAATCCCCTGGTCCCAAGCAGAACCTCTTAGCAGGGCTGACATTGCTGCCCTTGCCCCCACAACCACATCATCTCTGTGTCAGTAAACACAAAACTTTATCAGCAAATTCATGTGCTGCAGCTTTTTTTCCAAGTTTGGGTTTGGCTGGTGTCTCTCACAGCATATTCAGCTGTCAAACTTCCTTATTAATAATAATGCTTTGTATCTGTTCTGCAGGAGTTGGTATTACCTGCCTCAGCCTGTTGTGTGTGGGAGGCACCTGCTAGTCCTGCTGTGAATAACCACAGAGCAGAGGGCTGAAAAACTAATGATAATATGTCCCTCCTACCCAAAAGAGAAGGTGCAATCTCCAGATCTCCATCATTATTGACATAGCTACCTGATCTTGAGTGCAACTGTGTTCAGAACCAGCATCAGAAAGATGTTTCCATAAGCAGAGGATCCAGACATGAGAGTAGCCTTACCTTGCAGACCATTAAATGGAGTTTTTAATGGGAAAATGTGTGTATATGCAGTTCATTATAGTTTGGGGGGGGGTAATTGACCTCAGAAGTCCCATAAAGAAACAAAGCAGAGCTCTCTACCATGAACTTTATGTATTATTACATTATGGAACCATCTTGCTGAATAAAAATGCAATTTATGTTTCCCACATAATTTATTTTCTATTTAAATGGCTTTTTAATTACTCTCTAGGCGATGAGCAAGAGAAAATATAATTTATGGCACTTTTAGGAACAAACCCATTGTTCATTTTCCTATGGAGCTGAACACACTAGCAAGGCAATTTTTAAGGAGCTTTTATTCAGATGACCACGATGTTTTCCAAAGAAAATGTGTTCTAGCTCCACAGCCTGAGAGTGAGAATGCAGCTTCCATACAGCAACAACTGACACACAAACATGTGAAATGCCCTCCTCCACAAAAGGAAAGGTGCTTGCAAGGCTTTTGGAGAGACTTCCCAGCACAGGAACACAGCAATTGGTAAACTCTCTTCAGGTCATGGGGATTTTCATATGGCAGTGTTCTGCTTTTGCTTCAAAGGGGAACTACCACAGCACACCACACATGAATAAAAACCAGCATGAATAAATAGCAGGCTATCTATTTGGAGGCCATACTTCCCTATCAGAATTCAGCACAATGGAATTCCATGCAAGTTAAATAAATTAAAGGCATTTCTCATTCATATTTTTTATGCCTAACTGCTCCACAGTCCCAGATACCATGCAATCATGTAATAAAAAGCAGATGCTACTATAAGGAACTTGCAGCTGAAACAAACTACTCACAGAAATGGGAAATGTAATTGAGATGCTGAGTTATCAGATCTTAATTATTTTGTGTTTGCATCCAGAGCCATCCCAGCAAAACTTTCTCTTAAGTTTTGTAATTAGGAGGAGAATGATCAGGGGACCTGTGTGGAATGGATGCAGAAGAATAGTGCTTGCAGAGGGAGGTCTGGAGCTCAGCTTAGTGCCAAACAAGGGAGAAATGAATCCAATGCTGAGCCCCTGGCCCGCATACTGAGCACAGTGGCAGGATTACACCCACTGAGGCTGGCAGAGGATGGAGCCAGCCCATGACCCCTGCCTGGCCAATGATATCTTGACAAGGGAGAGCTCCAGATGCACTCTTGGCAAAGCTGATCTCACCCCTCTTGTGGGTGAACCTTGCAGTTCTGACTCCTCAAGCAGCCAGATGAGGAGTTTTGTTGAAGAGCACTGCTGATCCTGGCTGTCCAAGCTTCCCCTAGACACTGGTAGAAGAAAGAGAAGAACATCCATCCCAACAGTCAATCAAGAGGCAACAGCACCTTTAACAAACTTGCCTGACTACCCTGTGGTGTGGGCTCCGTGGCTTGGCTTTACTGTGGTGAAAATGAAAGAGATGAAAAAGAAAAGCTAAGACTACAGAAGACACTTGAGTGTCCCAATCCTCCTTGCAAGGGGGCAGGAAGTCCCTGTCAGTGGCACGCCACAGGCTGTTGCACAGAGAGCTTGCACAAGGCATTTGGAAATTAGAAAAGAGCATCTTGTGCTTCCTGTGCAGATCTGAAACTAGAGACACACTTAAGACACACTGAGCTCCAGCCCCAAGCCCCAGCAGGGGCTCAGCTACAGCAGCTTCCAAGAGGGATCAGCTATTCTCTGCAAATTGCCCCTACTCCCACCTGCCTTTCTTCATTACATAATACACTGGGAGCATCTGCTGGCCCTTCTGCCTGTCCAGATTTCTACACTGTTTGAACAATTAAACATTTTAATGGCCAAACTATTCCTTTTGGAATACTGCACTTGATATGTTGTGTCTAAGCATCAGTTACAGACCTTAAGGTTTTGTATTAGATCTTTTTTTTTTGCCTCCAGTACTTCTAAGGCAAAATAAAAGACATCACAAGATTAAAAAAAAAATAAATTCAGTTTTGGGTTCATAATTTTTAAATTTAGTTCCAATATTATCATAGTGAAAGCAAAGCTGTCTTTGCAATATCTGAAGGCTGATGAATCACCAGGGTTTGCTGGGAAGCAGGCAATTAGTGAGTCTGTGGAAGTAGCACAGACGAGTTAATCCATGCAAACAGCTTATTGGCTATTTAGCTCCTAGGTTTGCAATTCTGAAGTTGAAGGAGATGAAGTTTAGAAGCAAAACTACTTTCAGAAAGGTAAAATTTTCAAGCATTTTGCACTTTTGAGTGGAACAATCTCCAGTGCCTTCAGCTACGTTACATCCATGGACATTTGCTCCTGGTGTGACAAGGGGAAGATGAATTTCTTTGAAAATCTGTCCCCAGTGATGGGTCTGGGCACTCTAGGAAAAAAACCTCTAACATAGAAATTGTTTCAAATACTGATTTGGAAAACATTTGAAAGTCCTTTTTGACAAAATAAATCACTTTTTCTTCAAAATGCTGTTTTCCAGCAGGAACTCCATCTTTTCCTCTTTTGTTTGTCAGAAAACACAAAAGCCCCAATTATTTTTCAATGAGAACACTAATTTCTTGTCAAGTGACAGTTTGGTAGCACTAAATGCATTTTTCTGCTAAAAACATAGATAGCAACTTGGAGAAAACATTACATGCTGTTCCAATCTGTTTCATTACCTTTCCTCCCCTGATAAGTAGTTCTGAGATCTTAAAAAAACCAAACAATAAACTGTAGACTTTCCAAACCATCTCCTCTTGGCCACTGTAAACTTTGCTATCAAGACTAATTTTTAACCCTCATCAAGCAGCCAAGACAATTAGAAAGTAATGAATTAAGAAAGTCCCTTTTGAAAGCACTCCTCCTCAGTTTAGAGGGATGATGGCAATTATGACACTGGCTGTTGGTTGGCAGTTGAGGGTGAGAGGCAAGAGGGTGTATTTATAATCTTCAGTGTGGATTTTGTTCCTTTGGGATCCCATTGGACAACAGTGAGGAAAGAACTGGCAAATCATGAATGTGTGGACTGGGAAACACAGGTCCCTGGCACACCTAAAAAGGTTTCCTGCTGCTCCCTGGAGCTGACTCCACATTTGGAGACTGCAGGGCTTGCCTAGCACCCCAGTGGAGATGAAAACAGACAAACCACTGGATAGAAAAGCAGGTAAACAAAGGACCATTTGCAAGTTGAAGTGGCTCGCTTTCAAATGCATACCCAAGCTGGAAAAGAACTTGCTGATAAACTTTCCCCTTTGAGGGCTTTGGTGCATTGCTGCATAATCTCACTAGCTCCTGCTCTGAAAGAAAATATAAATGTTGGGTTGTTGCAAGAAAACCCACATGGATTTCCTGTTTCTTATGGTTCAAGATAAAGGTTGCACACAGCATGAGCTCAGTTCTTTATAAAAGTTGGTTTTTAGCACAACTAGAAGGACAGATCTACAATTAAAGGTTTACAACTCCTCAGAAGTAAAAACTTTTGGCACAAATGGCCGAGGATCTGTTAGTGGGGGTCATAAACCAACACAGGTTTAGTTTGCAGTCTCAGTAAAATTATGAACATGTCCATAATTTTCCTGCTTTAGGTAGCTAGGTGACAGACTCTGTGAAAAAATATTGCTCACATTGTCAACCCAGTGTCTTGTTTTGTGGTTTGGTTGGTTGTTTTGTTGTTTGTTCTCTGTTTTGTTTTTATATGTATATATTAAAAGAAAAAAAAGGATCTGGAAGAAAAGATAATGACATTGCAGCACAATAATCTCTCCACTGCAGTGGATTGCACCCCCTGCTCTATCTTCTAGTGGTTTCTCTTTAGCTTGTTCCCCCTGGAAACAAGAGGAGCCTCAGGGATAGCAAGGAGAAGCAGGCATGAGTCAGTGTGTGCCAGCAGATCAGTGGCCACCCTGCCTGCCATGTGCCTGCCTGTGTCAGAGCAGCTGCTAAGCACCCTACCTGTGGAGGAGAAGCTGTGGTAGCAGTGACATCAAGGGCTGTGTGAAGACCTGGATTGCAGCAAGCTCTGGTATTCACCTCCAAGAGCTCCTGCCACCAGCTGAAGCCACTGATGTAAATGAACCTGCAGATAAGAATCACCTGTCTGCCCTGGGGTGAAGTCCCACTGGGGTTCCTGCTAGCACAGCTATGAGGTTTGCTCTTGTCAGCTCCACAAAGAGGGCCTAGAGAAACACAAGGAACCTGTAGTGGCACATACCATTTCATAGATACATACCATTTCAGCATCTCCTTTTAACAGACCCACCAGGCAGCCTTCAAAAAAAGGCAGGCAGGAGCCAATGTTGCTTCCAAGAAGTGTTGTTCCAAAGAGCTGATGGAGGCAGCATCACCTGATGAGGCCACAGCACTGCTGGCACCTTTCCTGAGCAGAGAGCAACAAGCCAGGCTGGGACTGGGTCACTCAAAACTTGTCACTGTCACCAAATGCAGCAAGCATTACTCAGAGAAGCAAGAATTTTTCACCTCTGCTTGGCTGAGGGGAAACCACATTAACTAAGACAGCACTGTGTGGTAGTGGTATGGAGCAGGTCTGCCACTTTATGCCACAGACCTTAAAGTTCTCAAATAAGACAAGTTCAACATATCTTACATGTAAATGAAGAACCATGTGAAGAAAGTGATCACCACAGAGACTAGAATGCAGGAGAAAATGTGGCCACACATGGAAAGTGGGGAAACTGAGTCTACCTTATACAACACACAAACAGCCAAACTTTTAGCTATTTAAAATACATGGAGCATCACCACACTCCAATTTTCTGCTGAGGCTGACTTAGGTGAGGAGAAACTAGCAACTCCTGAAGCAGCTCTGGTCCTTTAGACTCATGAAGCATCTCAGCACAGCCAGTACAGAGAGACCTCATCACAGGATACAAGTGGCTGTGCTAGTAGGTCAGGTGCCTTCAGCTGAACCTGTCACCAAAGCACTTTGATGCCTCAACTCCTGCCATGTGAAAGGATGTGCCACCATCCACTAAGATGCTGGATATCTGCAGCAAAATCGTGGGACAAGTTCATATCACATACAGCTCCTGTGGTAACCATATATATAACATAACTGATGAAATGAGTGAAAAAAAATGATGAAAAATGATGAAAAGAATGACCACTGCTTCATGGTAATTTTTGAGAAACCCCAGGCAAAGAGGACAGCTGTCAGCAGGTCAGGCCAAAGGGAGATCTTGACAGATTAAGACTGACCCAAGGTGATCTAGGTGTTATAAAAAACCCAAACAAAACACAAAAAAAACCCCCAACCTGTTCACCTCCGGATATAGTAGTTTAGATGGTTGATAAAAGTGCCTTTGAAGTAAGGTTTTAGTTTCAGGTTACACCTAGTGTGATAGGAAAAAGAGCTGCTGAAGAAAGCAGCTATTGTGCTCCTCCCTTGTCCCACCACCTCAGTCCTACCAGTTCTCATGTTGGGCTCCAGCAGTCACAGGGTGAGTCAGCTCAGCTGTCTGAACTGGCAAAAAAAAAAAGGGCAAAACAGGACAGGAAAAGAATCATTTTTATTAGCTCAGTTGCTACGTCCCATCTTAATCTCTAACAGACAATGACCAGGTTCAGTTCATGGCAGAGGGGAAGGTGAAGAAGGAGGAAAATGGAAACATCTCCTGTTATCTGAGGTTTGAATGTGAATCCTTATCCTGGGGAGCCCAGGAAAGGGATTGCAGCAGTTGAGGCTCAGGTACACTGGTCCTGCTGTCAGTCCTGCTGTGGGAAGGTCAGCTTTCCAGCAGGGCAGATGTATTTGAAATGTCCATGGCTGTTTTGTAATCTATCATATTCTTCAGCCTCCCATATGAGCTCCTTTCAAGAGGTCTTTGTTCAGCTGATGTCTCAGGGTGTCCAAGTCACTGCAGCAGGAGGTGTGTCTCAGCAGGCAGAGGGTGGATTTTTCAGAGACAGCTTCAGTGGAGAAGATAGAAAAATACTGCATCCAGATGAAAATCTGGGACAAGAGAGAGTTTCTATCAGCAGCCTTTGGCTGGGGTGGCTTGCATTCTGGGATGTCCCTGCTAAAGCCAGCCAAATACAGAGATAATGAGGAAAGCAGATGTACACTGTCATGTACCCTGTGTCCTGGCTGCAATGTTCTGCTCTCTGCAGAACAGTCCATAGGATTTTGCCAAATGTCATTTTAGTAGTTGGTGTTTATTTATTTATGTATTTATTATCATATCTTTATTTATTCACATCAGAATTTTCTTTGTGAAGAGTGGATTCATCAGAGTAGCACATATTAATTGGTTTCTTAACACTTGTGGGTTTCTTAACACTGATAGGCACACTTGTGGTGCATGTGTGCATTATTTTATATCTATTTCAAACTTAACTGTGCCTGCCATGAGCCCTGACACGAAGAGATTTCCCAAATACAAAGTCACTAATCACCCTGGTGAATCCTGGCTATCAGGGTGCCTGATTTAAAGGCCATTAAAGTCGATAGAAAGAATTCATTCTGACATCAATGTCCTTCAATTATGCTCATAAAACTCCCATTGATGTCTGTAGGAGTTACACAAGCAGTGGGATGACACGGAGGGGGGGGGGGGGGGAGCACAGATGGATGTCAGGGACTGCTGGGGGTTTTGCCAAGGGATTGGTGTTTTTGTTTTAAAATCAAAAGCCCAGGGGGCTCTTGGGGTTTGTTTCCTTACCTTCATTTT
>JAOEGS010010374.1:0-16233 GCA_025447755.1 Corythornis vintsioides
ATTTTATTTATTTTTATTAAATAATAATAATTATTAATTTTAATGCAAATGTTTCTGAAGTTGTGCATTTGCCAGTTGCAGAGCAGTGCAGAGCTTTGCTCTTAAGTGGGCAATGCAAGGTCTTTCTGAGCTGTTTTGCTTAGGACCATGGCACAAAGCAGTTTCTGACATCACCTGCAAATCCCAGTGTGGCCTCCAGAGAGGCTGTGTGGGAGGGGAAGGAATAATCTATTGACACGAGCTTGGATGTTTGGCTCTTAGGAAAAGTTTCATCAGCAAACAACTTTATTCTTAAAAAGTAAGAAAATGAATTTTGAAGGCAGTTGCTCAAACATCAGGCACAGCACTGATAATGGTTGATCACTCCTGATCCTTTTCCAGAGTATAAAGGGATATCTTTGTGGTGATTAGTCAGATTATTTTTTTTTTTCCTTTAGTTTCTTTCATGGTATTAATTTTTATTATCCAAATGACAAAATGCTCATTAATGATGACTGGCAGCATTGCATTATTCTGTTATTTAATGGCAGCATTGTCATTAGTCAAAGCTCCTGAAAGGAGCAGTGTATGATTTTGGGTTGTGTTCATTTTATGTGAAGATTATATGCAGTGATATTTTTGGGTAGGTGAAAAAAGAATTCATATTAAAAATAGTGCAATCATGACTTGTCAATTGGCAAACATAACTAGAAAAGAACAATGTATCTTAAAAGTTCTTATGGTTAATTTCTAAAATCCTAGTCTAAGCTTTCTTCTTCATCTGAAGAAAGAATTGATCAAAGCCTCATCATCCTGCTGTTGGATCAGGCAGACCTCAGAGAGCAGCAGCTGACAGCTCATGGTCAGCACATTTCCAATCAGGCACTGATAGTGCAGCAGCTGAAGGGGGAAGCATTTTAACCAGCTAACATGTGGCAGGGCAACACAGCTACATCCATCTGTCCTGCAAAAAAAAGCAGCTAAGCAGCAAATACTGGGGCTCAAGCATTGTCTGAGTGCTGTGCTACGTGGAAATATAAAGGAATTTTCAGCAGAGCCTGCAGACAAAGCTTGTTTAAAAACACCAGGCTCTGACTTGCTGCTTTGGGTGTATTTCTCACTCTGGATTTCAGCCACACCTGCTAAGTGGCCTTCAAAACAGAGAAGATAAATCAAGTTAACTTGGATAATACTGTAACTTAGAGTTGCAATAGAAATGAGTGGCTTTTGTAAGTGAAATGCTGATTTGGGAATGCAGCAAGCAAAAGGCTGGCTGGGAATGTGTCAGGGAAGCTGCCAGATCAATAGGGGTGTTTTTGCAGCAGCCACTTACTGTTGAGCTTATTTCTTTCAGAAACTTCTTTATCTTCTGGATGAGATGGAATTTTAGGGAGAGTGACTCACCTCAGAAGTGTTTTGGTGTATTTTCCAGCAGCACTGCTGTCAGTGGAGGCTTCTTTGTTCTGAACCCCAGGCAGGGGAGGCCTTTAGAGGCAGCAGCCAGGTGCCATCGTGAGCTGAGGGAAAAGGTGACAGCTTTCATCTCTTTGTTTGGCCCCACACAGCCTTGGCTAAGCAGTGCAGGTTTGCACTGGGACAGACATGCCCTTGGAAATTGGCATGGGAGATGTTTTTAATTAACAGAATGTGAATATGTTAATGGGTGTTATCAAGTAAGTGCAGTTGTCTCCTCCATCCTCCTGCAGACTTTGAGGATGCAGCAGTTGTATTAATTGAGTTAATTCCTCTGATGCTTCTGAGCTGTTTCTTATTCTATGGTTTGAAAATCTCTTCTGTCTGACACACTTGATCTTTCTCACCCACTTGCCACTCCAAACTGAATCTATTCAGTAGAGCTCTTGAAGTATCCAGATTGAAGACTCCAGCAGTCTTGCACTGGAGAAAAGGCCACTTTGCTGTTATAATTGGTGCCTGAGGAAGAAATCAAGTGCTTGAAGACCCATTTGACAGAGCAATCCTGATGAGTATTCTTGCCTCTCTTAATAAAGATGGTTATAAGGATTAGGAACCCTCTAATGCAGGATCTCTCTGCAAAATCTGAGCAGCTCTGCAGGAGTCCTGGAGAAATAATTTATAGAAAACCTTTTCCCCATTTTTGTTTATTTTTGGTCAGAATTCTCCCAATTTATTGCATCTTGGCCCAGTGTTACCCTTTGCTCCTTGTGATACTTTGATACTTCTGGCTATTGAAAGCTTGACTGCTGTAAGCTCCTGCAGTGTGTGACATAACGTGTATATGAATTAAATGGTATGATTTAGGAGCTCTTGCAGCATTAAAATACCACTCTCAAAATGCTCAGCTGTGCATTTCTGTCTTTTGGGTTTTTACCATTGCATGAAGTGTAGTTAAGTATATCAGAGATGTCTAAAACCTTTGAGACCAGTGGCTAAAATAGTTGAATTTTTAAAGAAAATTAAATATTCTTTCTTTAAAACCATATGCTCCCAGCTGTGTGCACTGTATCAGAGCAGATTGCTTTCTGTTGGAGGGCTGCTGGGGGAAGGGATCTCACTGCAGATTTCTGAAGACTAAAATCAAACTGCTTACAACAAAGGCCAGTGACTATTGCAAAAGGGAAAAATACTTACATGTGGTATTGTTTGGAAAGGGAGGATCTCCTGTGTGTGGAGGACTTGTTCATGGAATTACTTTGCCCCATTCTTCCATATATGTCATAGAAACTGCCAGCAGGAGTTCCCAGTCTAAAGAAAGCACAGGGGACAAAGGAACATGAGGTTTAGCACTGCTAAATTTCCCTCCAGATCAGCATAGTCTGCCCAACAATCATCTTTACATTTGGTAATACATTTGAAATCTTACTTTTTAAACTGCCCTAAGACATCTTTGCCATCACTTCTTAAAAACTGGTTTTGAAAAGGCAGCTTTTCTAATGAATTTTGACTAGTTCTAATCAATACATAAAGCTAGCCTTAGAATTTAAAATGCTGTGCTTGTTTTAGTGCATGTATGAGAAATACACTTCTCTGCACTGCTATTTCAAATAAACTCTCTCTTCTCCTAATTACATTACACTGTGTTTAAATTACTATTCAAACTACCACTTACTTTGACTAATCAGGTTAATGGCTTTAAAAACCAGCTTCAAAGATGACAGGTAGGTGGAACAGAAACACCACACTGCTGCTTAAATCCAAATAAAAAGGGTAAGGAAAAAAAAAGACCAGAATACAAGGCTCAGATTTTCTTCTGCAGAAAAGGGTTTAAGACAGAGCAAACGTGTTTCTGCTGCTTATCTTTAGCACAGGCTCTCTGAAATTTTAGCCTTTCTGCATGTTTTACAAAAGGAACAGACAAAATGAAACATTGCCATTGCACATTTGCATTTAATAATTCCAGATTCACATAATTGTAGCCGATGAATGCTGCTCGTTAGTGGAGAAAGATGATTTGGAAAAACACTTGAAATTCTATTATATTTGAGTTCTGATTAGATGGATTTATCATCTTGGTAGACAAAGTGTAGTGCTTCCATTAAAAGGGAAAAAAACCCCAACTACTTGGGTAATTTTTTAGACTATTTGTGATTCATAATTAAGGGCCCTTTAAAAATTGTTACCCTGGAGTAGCTGTATCAGGATGGGGAAATCTCTGACTGCAGATGTCAATGGTTTGAAGGTGATTCTAGACATTCTAGCACCTTCTTAAAGGTCTGGATAATTAGCTGTCCCATAAAACTTCTAATTGATGAATCTATTATTCATTGGCCCTGCTGGCAGAGCTGCTTTTCTCTCTCTGGAATGGGGCAGTTGCGTGTGGAAGAGCAATGCAGGGCACAGGACAGAGCCACTGTTGCAATGAAGCCTCTCTAGGCACACAAGAGCTTTAGCCTGATAACTCTCCAATCCCCTAAGTGTCCTGTGGAGCACTCAGCTTCTGGCAGCACTTGGATATGTTTTCAGTGCCCTGGAAATGCTTAGTCACTGAATCAGTGCCATGTGAAGCTCAGAGAACAGAGAAGAGCTGCGAGCTCCACGGGTTTAATGACCTTGTTTTTCTGGATCTAGGCAGCACCCTGAAGACAGAATCTGTCCAGATGAAACCCCAAAATGGAGTAACCTAGTCACCATAGCAACCCCAAAATGCAGTCACCTGCTCACCATAGTCTCCCCATCACGTTTGTCAGGCTGCACTGTTTGTCCTCATCACACTGGCTGAACCAATGAAGTTGCTCAGGTCTTACTAGAGAATATGAAGAAACTACTCACAGGCTTTGGAAATCCCAAAGTTTTTGCTGCTTGTTTGGGTTTTTGAGAGTCCCAGGCATCCAGATAGTAACTCTTTAGGGAATGAAGAACTTGAACACACTGCCTCTGTTCTGTACTCCTCTGTATTTTATCAGTCCTGCAAACCAAATTCAGGTAGAACCTCATGCAGGTGGAGAAGCTACTCTCATTTTTCAGTCTTCAGTGCAAAGCTGGGCCTGTTGTTTGCTCTTAAGCACTTTAGTCATCTACTGCCTCTGAATACAAAGTGATTCTGGGCTGGTAATACTCAAGAGAGTATAGAAACACTGAGGCAGAAACTCCAGGGAGGAATTACTTTAAGTTTCTGTCATGCAGTTATATATAGTATAAGGTACAGATGTGAATCTAGATTTCTTATTTAACACTCAGGTGGCCTTAGGGAGTCAAATCTTGTATCAAAGACTTATTTTTTATGAGCACAGTATAAAAAAGAAGAAAAATGTTGGTTCTCCAGATATACTAAAATAATCTATTGATAGATGCCTTGTCACATACCCAAACAACCCTACCTTGTCTGTGGTGTTGCTCAAGCAGCTGGGCCATCACTCTGCATTTCAGAAGGGTGCAAAACACACACATGGGATAAGAAGCAGTGGAGATATTCTGCAGAAACCATTCTTTTTACTTCTCCATTTTCAAGAGCCTGGAACATTCTTAAGGACCAGGTCTAGCCTAATAATTCTCCCCTGGATGTTGGAACATGGCAGGTGTTTGAAAGTCAAGCTTATCCTGGAAAGGGGGTAGTTGTGACTTCAGCTTTCAGTACATTTTTCTTCTTGTCTTTTTTTTCTTGTGTGTGTCACTCTCATTGCCTCAAAGCCATTGGAACTAATTTGTACTTAGGCTGTTTCTCTGACTTCTGAGTGCAGTGCATTCCACCACCCTCTTGTAGTTGCTGTTTTCTTCAGTTAGTAGATTGGCTGTTGCATTATATGTACTGCTTGAATTTTTCCTTGGCAAGGAAAAAACACAAATATTCCTGAATTAATATTGCTCTCAAATTATATGGCTAAAAATATTTGGGCTACAGGAGAGCCATTCTCCAAAGGTGATTCATTTGGTGTTGAATTGAAAGGGTAACCTGTTTGTTATGAATGATGGAGGCTTTCACACAACTGAGGCCCATAATTAGGGAGAAAGAATCTGCATGAGTAATTTAGTCCTGTAATGAAAGATTGCCATGGGAAACCGAGTGGATGAACAGATGCTGAAATCCTTGCTATGATTCCTGGCATATTGATTTTTCACTTCTATCCTTCTAAGTCGTGTTGACCTGAGATATTTGCAGATGTCCATGTGTTACACCAAAATATTTACAATGCAGCAGATATTCGGTAGAAATGATTTAAAATTCAAATCAGATGGATTCCATGTATCAGGAACCAGAGTTTAACAGGCTTTTTTTCCTGTGTTTAATAGGCAATGATACATTGAGCAGCTGAGATGATGCAGGATATGTTTCTGCTGGTAGCTGGAAAGTGTTTCTGAAGAGAGGGGGATCATCTCTCTAGCCATCACATTTCTTTGATGTTTATTGCTGTAGTGTTCATTAGTCTTTTATTTTAATTATCTCCATTACTTACATCAGGCCTGGGAGAGCTGACACACGTTGAAATAGTCCCCAAAACCCCCCAGACAAACAGAAACCCATTTACTTATCCCAGGTGTAGGAAAGGGACATAATGAATGTGTCTACACCACCAGAATGCCTACACCCATGGGAGAGCTGGTGTTTGTGCCAGCTAGGGTAGAATGGAAGAGATGGGTGGTGTTTTACTGGGATATGCTGAGTGCATCTAGGGAAAAGAGTCTTAAAAGAAGGAACTGGATCACCTTTGAGTTCTGGACCTCTAAAGCTGTCAGTTGTATACAGGGCTGAAAGAAAAGTATTTTCAGTACGTTTGGTATTGGGACTGTGTCTGTAAAATACCCTCCCTTTTTTCCTAGTGAAGACTCAAAAAGCCATAATGGTGTTTTTGCTAAATCAGTACTTTAAGGCATTAAATACAGGCTCAGTTAGTTAAAACCTCTTGTCCTTATCCATTACTGCAATCAAAACTTTTGGAGTTCTGCCTGTAACAATTGTGTTTGTTCATAGGAAAGATCTGCAATCTTCAGAGCTCATCTTTCCGTAACATGGCAGGGAAGCTGCACAGCTGCTGCCTTTATTCAGCATGGTGCTGTGAGCTGTTTCAGAGAGGTTTTTCTTAGGGATTTGCTTTCCAACTGTCCAGAATATCATTGTGCTCCTCTGTTCTCCTAGTAGAGCAGAGCCAATGTGCATTAGAGCATGTCACCTGCTTTCATTTTGGCATTAATGGAACATCTTTGCCACTAACACAAGGCAGATAGTGAAGCATGAAGGAGTGCTCAGTTGTCTAGTGACTGGCAAGCTAAAAACCCCCCAATAAATGCTACTTCTCAAGCTGGAGCTGATGAGAAATCCATTTTTACTGTGACTTAACCTTACTGTGTCCATTATATCTTCATAGAGAAATGAATGTGGCTTGTGAGGAGAAAAACTGGGGGGTTTAGAAAGACTTTTGAGTTGTTTGGTTTTGTTGGTTTGATTGTTTGGTTTCCAATTTGGGGAAAAAAAATACCTTGGTGAGGTTGCTCTAGACACCTTTGTAGCTCATCTCTGAAATGAGGCTTTTGGAATCCATGTTGAAACTGGAAAGTTCAAAGTACATTCCAAGACTTCATAACATCCACGCTTCTCAAACAGCTTTTAGGAAAGTTCTCAAAATTCTCTGTTTGTCTTGGTTGGCTAATTTGCAATGCTTTAGTTTTTCTGGCTTTCAGATAAGCTTCCACTAAGGCTCTGAAAGATAGAAGGAGGATTAGAATTCATGTTATTTAAAATATATGCCCTGAAATGTAAAAGTATTAAGCTAAAGAAGCAGTAGCCTGTGGAAGTTGCTGGAGTCCCACGCTGGGAAGGCTGGAAGGAGTGTCCTCTGAGAAGCAGGAGAGTGTGCACCTGTTTGTGAGACTTAAAGCAGACAGCAGGGAACTAACAGGGAGAGAGCAGAGAAATGGCTGCTGGGAGAGAGTGCTGAAGGGAGAATGAAGTCTTGATCAAGACCAGGAGGAATTGGTTTATCTTCAGTAGCTAAGTGTAGAAGCCTGAAATCATTGGAATTCTATCAAGGAGGAAGAGGGGAAGAGAACTTACTCTGACACTTTTTATGCAGTGACTCCTCTTGGTTTCCTCAGTGTTGGAGGATGAAGAGAAAACACCATGTTTTGGACTGGCCAGGCAGGCAAGTGCCAATATCATTTACTTTGGGAACAAAAGGAAATTGTTCATTATTTCAGTTCATTTCTAGTCAGTGAACTTTGCTGCACCGTCACTGAAATAAAAGTGTGTTAGTACTGCAACAATCTATTAAAGAAGACTAAAATATATTGAAAATGAACTCCCTGTGACACTCTAATAGCATTTAATTGACATTAAATAGCTCCTTTGGAACCATTCTGAATATGAGATGAATACAAATGTGTGAAGCATTTCCATCATATTGAATCAACAGCTTCAACAAATGCAGTTACCTCTTGGAAGCCTTTCACAGTCTCACTTAGGCAAGTTACTGCTCAGGAAGGTGCTGTGCTGACATTCCTGAAGGTCTCACTCTGTGAAGCTTCTTTGTCATGGCAGTTGTGATACTGGAGGAGCTACCAGAGCTTTCTGCACCTTGTCTAGCCTCTCAGACATCCCCTGATAGACACAGGGCAGGAGGAGATGGTAGCTAGGAATCCAGATGAATAGATCCATCTGCTTCTCCCAGCATTGTCTGCTGCCTCTCTCTGCTTTCTTCAGTAATCAAACTTGTAAGAATCATTTCTGAAGAAGTCTTTGTTAGGTTTTGAATGCAACTTAGGATACAGAAGCCTGGGTGAGCATCATTTGTAAGGGTTTGGCATTACTTTCCTCTCACCCTACTGAAGAGATTTTCAGCTGTCTCTTTTCATCTGGTAGAACTGAACCTATTGCAAGGACTGATTCACACTGTGCATAAGAAAGAGTGGGCTGGATGATATTCCCAAGAGCTGGAGTCATTCTGAGATTGAGTGAACCCAGAATGGGAACAAAATGAGGCTTGAACTGAGCAAGCTGTTGGTGTTTGAGGTCTTGCTAATTCACTGTTAATTGGAGATGCTGGAAGGCACTGTGGCTTTGCTAAGCACACAACTGTGTGTGGCTCTGTCTGCCTTTCTTCATCAGTTGCTCCCTAATGGGCACCAGTGTGTGGTACCAGTCAGTAAGGTGTTAGATCTGTTAATTTTGGCAGGGTATTTCTTTTCTAACGAGCAGATTAAGCCCTACCCATCTACTGATAGAGTGATACAAACCAGCCCTGCTATTTGTGCTGACTCCTTGGAAACCCACTGTATTTTGCATCTGATGCTTAATTGGCAAAGGCAGCAGAACTTGAACAGGAGGCACATTCCACTCAGAGGGCGATGCCTTGGGGAATCCTCTCTGGACACTGGACTTTGGAATGGATTTTGAAAAATTACACAGCATCTTGTTCTGAAAGGAACTGGTGCAGATCAGCAAGCAGCCTTTGTGCAATAGCAGTGAGTCAGTATTTAGGCCTAGCTTGCTATGGACACGGAAGGTATTTTAGGAAGAGAAGTCATTCCTGCTGCAGCAGATGGAGGATTTCTTTAGCTATGCTTTGGTGCAAAGGAAGAGCTAAAATAAATGGGATTTGAATGAGATTGTCATGTCAACACTTCCCATTTAAGAAAATCCTGGATCTGTGTGCATCTTTACAAATGCAGGTGTTGTGTTTATGAGGTCCTGCTAGTTCAGGACTAGACACTTGAGGAAAAATCCACTGCTTGTCAATGAGAACTGTGTGTCCCATTCCTTCAGCTTAACAGTCTAGGCTGGAAGCTTGCTTCTGAGATATGTGGGCAAAGTGCTGTTTTCATGCTGGAAAAGGTGATGAAGCCTGTTCAAAGCAAAAATATCTAGTAAGAGATACAAGATATGCAGGTTTTCATTGTAATCACAGCAAAGAACTGCTGTGAATACTTGAAATAATTATTCCAAATGAATAGCATTTCCTTAACCAGCTGCATGTGGAAAACTGGAGGGTTGGTGGATCAAGGTGTTGATACCTCCATCCCTGGCTGTCAGTTACTCTCCTGAGCTGCTGTGCCCCATATGGAAAAGTCTGTAGTGTTCAGTGCTTAGAATACATTATTTTCCCTTTCTGAACATGAATAGCAGTTTGTATGTTCCAGTTCAGATCCCAGCTTTTCTGTGGGTAACATCTACTGACAAAGGAGACATCAGAACCCTTTTGAAGATGGTGCTTTCAGAGCAGAAGCAAGCTCTAGTTCTCAACTGGAGGGAGGTGAAGTGTTGGAAACTGAGGAAGGAGAAGAATCACTGTTGAAACTTTCCTGATATACCTAATTTCCATGATTTGAAGTAGGAAGGGACCATAAAACCAGTATCAAATTTGGAGCTGGAGTTCTTGGTGATACTGGTTCTCTGATCGTAGGTAAAAGCTGTGCCTGGAATAATCTGGTTTGTTGTTTTATTTTTTAATATTTAAAACTAAGGTTTTGAGGACTTCTTGGGGTAATATAATTTGTGCTCAGCTTGTCCACATGAGTGCTGATGCCAGTAGTATGATACAGAGTCATACCAGCAAGTCTGCAGTTCCCAGCTCCACAGGTTCTACAGCCTAAGTTTACAGCATCCTTTTGGAGAATTTTCTCAATGGCAAGCTGTCAGCTCTGCAGTGTTTTCCTCCATTTATGCTGTATTTTAGTGACATGAGGTTTGTCTGTTCACTCTGGCTTTTATCTAGTGAAGTGGTAATATGGAAAGCCTAGAAACCTCTCATCATTGAGGCTGGAAAAGACCAACTGTCTGCCTAACATCATAACCACATCATTGCCACCTTTGTGAGCTTGAGACAGGAGTTCAGCTTTGGGTTCTAGAAAAGACCAACAGTATTTAATATCACACAGATTCACAGATATCAAAAGGTTTTAGCAGCTCTTTTTATTATTATTATTCAGCTAATCATTCAATCTCTGTATTTCTGTCTTTTCTGGTAATAGATCATTATTAAAAAGTGGAATTTGCTTTTAGCACTCTTGTTTCAATTTCTCTAGTCAAAACAGCAATCTGAAAAACACTTAAAGAGGGGGAGGCTCGATCAGTAGCTACTGTTATTGCACAGAGCTGAGAGTGACTGTTAGAATAGAGTCCAGTTGATTAGAAAGATGGCATATATATATAAAAAAACCAAAACAACCACCTAAACCCACCAGCCTAAGTGGAATCGAATCTGAAACAGAGGCAATGGAAAGAGAGCAGCCACAAGGGGCCACTGTTGGGTTTCCCAGCGCTGCTGCAGGGGGGGATCTGTGGCAGCCAACATTTGTAGCTGCAGAGGAGCCTGTGGGCAGCAGTCCTGCTGCAGAAGGAAAGCCTTTCTCCCTGGGAATGCCTGTGGAGCAGAACCACCACCGACATTCTCTCCTGGGTCCCACCAGCTGTGAGCACCCCTGACCACCCCACACCCCTGGCTGGCTGATGCTAAAGGAGAGGGGCTGTAAAATCACTGTATTTGCATGGATTTCCAGACAGTTTTCCTGCTCTGCACAGCATAAATATGGGATATAACTTGTCTGTGTGCTTAGAAAAAATAAGTCATGGTACTCACAGCCTGAGCATCTTCTGACAGACAAACTGACCTGAACTATCCATGTGGTTCTAAATAGTTTGGATTTGGGGAAGAGATAATGAGACCTTTCTCTATTCTATATTTCTGGATTCTGGATTTATTCTCTATTTCTGTATTCTATACTTCTGTATTCTATATTTCTATATTCTATATTTTTATATTCTGTATTTCTATACTTCTCTATTCTATACTTCCCTATAATCTCTATTTCTATATTTCCATATTAAATAGCCCACGTTGCATGTAACAAGGTTTCTTTGTTGAGATATTCGTTTCATCTTCTCCTCTCCAGGAATTCTGTGCAGGCTATTTTTATGGAATAGTTTGGATTGTTTGCTTTCAGCCAAAATAAAAGTTGGAAAGACATCTGGGATTTGGAGTTTGGGTCCTGATCTAAGTAAATCGCTGGAAGAAAATAAATAGTTCTCTTGAATTCACAAGGTTGAAGTTATTTGGTTTTGCTGGGTATTGTTGAAATGGGGCCTCACAGAATGAAATACTTAGTGATAGATACGGTGGTAATAGCTGCCATGGGAAATCTGTCAAGCACAGACAAGTGGATTTGGAGCTGCCACAGAGGCCTTCTCAGAAGCCCCAGGAAAGTCTTGGTCTGTAAGTTGATGGAGAGTTGTTGGAGGTGCAGATGTTGCCCCATTGCATGCTCAGTCGTGCAGCTGCAGGAACCTCTTGGGCAGTGATGTGCAGAGACAGCAATGAGAACAAGAATTAGAATCTATAGATTTGAAATAGATCAAATTATTTCATTCATTTCTCTTGATAAAGAAGATGCTGGTATCACCTCACATTAATATCCTGGCTTTGGTTTTAGGGTGGGGGTTTTTAATACTTGTTCTAAAGACTATTTTTCTCTCATGGCATAGTTCTCTAATAAAGAAGCATTAGTTAAGAGCAATTTATTTTAAGATATTCTGGTATAAACTTATGTATTAAAACTTATGAAAGAGTAAATATCTAAGTTTACTATGCTAATCTTGGGAATTAGGTGGCCTTATTTTTTTAGGTATTTGTGGAACTAGAATGTATTTGTGCCAGGGTTCCCTATTGAATGGCCATACTTGCAAGAAAACTTGAGAGCTTCCTTTTTTTTTCTCTCATTTTTACTCTCACTGAAGAAATAAGTAATGCTAAAAAAACTAAAGCCCCATCCCAAACCCTTGTGGTTTTGTCTTCACCAATTTGTAGGCTCAGTTACCCCCAAATTAGAAAATTCTGTTCTCGTAACACTTGAGTTTGTTCCCTTTAGATGTATTCCAGGTTTGCATTGGTATTTTGCTATGTCCTTGCACAAAATACCTCACCGTGATGATCTGGTTAATTGATTTATTCACTTTGTAAAGCTCTTTGACACCCTTAGTGAAAGTTGCTATAGAATTTGTAAGTTCAATTTATCAATCTAAAGGAAATCATGTAGGAAAAAAAGCAGTAAAGGGGCCCGTAAATCACAGTGTCATTTGCATGGCTGTTAATGTCATGATTCCAAGGAATAATGATCAGCCAAGTGCAGTAGCTTCTGTGTAGTCCCTCAGTGAAAAAGTCTCTATATTGATTTAGTTTTCAGTTAAGCACCCCACTTAACTCCAGCATCACTTCTCACTCTTTACTGGGCTGTCAAGTTCAATGTTACAATAATATGCTCTTACCAAGACTTTTTTTTTTTTACTATTACTAATGAATTCATTGTCATTATAGTTGAGGCATTAATTAGCAGAGTAAAAACCTTTGTGTGGAGGAATTTAAAGTAGAAACTAACTTCAGCATCCCAGGTTGGTCTTTGCCTGACTCTGACAAACTGTGTTGTACGAAGATGGTGTTTCTGACTCTCTAAAACTTGCTGGGTAGAAAATGATTCAGTCAAAGCAAGTCTGGGACTTGAGCTTCAGACCATACTTTAATCCTTAGGGCCTGAGATGAAATATCCCCATTTCTTAAAGCCTGATTTTAGATGGTCATTCACCTTAGTCCAAGTCACTGGATTTGACCTACATGCCTAACAAACCAGTGACTTTGTCCTCAAAAAGTTATGTTCAGTCTCTTAATAAAATACAAACTGCAAAAAGAGTTTTTTCCTTATTATGGGCAGTTGTTACACCCAGGATTAAAACATAGCTGCTTCTGTTTCAGAGCCCCTTGTGCTTCATCTGCTCTGCAGAAACAGGCCATTTGCTGTTGAATTTAAAATAACAGAAGGATGAGCCCTTTGGATTATAACAGCAAAAAAAGAACAAAAATCACATCATAGTGTCACTTGAAACTGCATAGCCTTAATCTAAAGTGATTGCTGAACTTCTCAGGACTAGTTTTCAGATGATGATCACTTAATAGCAGTTGCATGACACTTACTTTTTCCTGTTCCAGTGACACAGGCCTGGAATCTGGGGTACAATTCCTTGATTCTGGTCAGTTCACCACATCTTCAGTTGCAAACCTTTCCTTCTTTGCTCCTGCTGGGATTGACAGCATTGGAAGTGCTGAAAAGAGAAGGAGAACATAGGCTTTGGGAAAAGGCAGCTGCATTCTGTCATCCCAGCACAAGGAGCTGCCTGCACTGAGGCAGCAGTTCAGCAGCAGGGCTAGAAAAGAGCCCTGATTTTGTCAGCAGGAGTACAGGAGGAGGTGAATCAAATCACTAATAATGGCAGTTGGTGCAAATATCAAAATTAAAAGTTAGAGCTGATTTTTTTTTTTATTTTTTTAAGAATGTGGTAAGGGAGGAACTTCCATAACTTGGAAATGCAAAGTATATTTATTTTTTATGTCATGTAATGTCTCTTGTATTGTTGGTTTCTTAAAAAGGCTGTTGAGAATCTGTAATTAGTGTTGAGCAGGAAATTAATTTGCTTTATTTTATACAGATTCTTTTCAAAGATTCTATACAACATAAAATTATTATTCTGTCTTCTAAACCTATAAGAAGAATTTATGTGGTATAGAATGTAGAGAAACTTACTGGAAAGAAGAGATGAATCCCCTTGTAGTTTTACCATTATTTTCTACATGACTCCATGCATGTGATTTCTTTTTTATGCCAGTGTAGTAGTTCCAATGGGGAGAACAGGATTTTTTATATATATACACTATTCTCCTAGAGCTATAAAAGGATTTATTAATCAGAATAATGACAGTTCTGCCATGCTCAGCTTTCACCATGGCAATTTGAAGTATTATTTGTGTTTCTTTTTCAAGTGCCTCAAGTTACCTCTCTTTTTCCCAAATAAACTCCACCAAGAAGAGCCATTCAGACAACTGAGGCAGAAGGAATTTTACTGCAGTCTGAGGCAGCTTTTCATTAACCTAACATATGAGTGGTTACTGCCACATAATGAAAGTTTTAATCAGTGTGTCAGGTGCTATTACATAAAATACTTTGCAGAAATCCAGCTGCACACTAACCTTTATTAAACAGATCTGTAATATTGGAAGGGTTTATATTGCCAGGATGCAGGATCTTCTGTCCAAAAAAAAATGTAGCTTCTGAGTCTCTGTGAACATCACTGAAATGCAGAGGAGCCCTCCAAGTACTCATTTCATGTGAGAATATTGTTCTTTTTCCAACCAACTGCATGGACAGTAAAACAGGGGGTTCATTCCCACTTCAGGACCATTTTGGCACTAAGTGGGAATCATAAGGCAAGAAAAATCAGATTATATTAGCCCTTCCCACTCTGAGGTCAGTCGATCCCATTCTGTTCTGTGGAATGCAAGTGTATGAGCAGGAAATACATAAACTGTGGAGGCATGAAGATGCTAAAGTGCTTCTATTAAATTAAGATTTTTCAAGTAGCAAACTTATTGTGTGTACTGGTGTAGAGGCAACTATTCCAGGTAGGGAGCTACCTATGAAAAGAACAGGATGTTTCTTTATAAAAATATTTTAAGTATTAATACACTTTTAATTTATATTTTTTTTTCATTTCTGTACTTTCAGAGGAGGGATTTTCTCAGGTAACAAAATTCACCACACTGCTATTGGCTAATAATGCTGTTATAATTAAGAATATAGATCCATTTCCATCTACAACACTGTGTGTGGACATGTGCAGCAGAAATATTTGTTGTATTTTCAATTATCATGCATTATATTCCCAAATGTACCATGTATGTCAGTAACACTAGCTAGTGGTTTGTGATAAAGTTACAAAAGTTTAGCAGCTGCCATCAAATCATCAGTGTTTTATTGAGAATTTTAAGTGATAATCAATAGAAAATTATAAAGCAATAATGGAAAAAAAAAACCCAAACAAATATTATTTAATGTATCACTGCCAAATACCTGCTGCTTTTAGATTTAAAATAGAATAATCTAAATTTTTGTGGGTCTGTTTATGCTGATTTGTGCATTTCTTTGGGTCTAAATAATTATTTAGGAGGTGATCCTGAGGGTAGGCTAGGGCAGGACAAGGAGTGATGGCTTTAAGCTGGAAAAAGGGAGATTTAAGTTAAAAGGGATTTTTTCCTTTTCCAGTCTTTGTGAGATATGTGAAAAAATACTTATTTTCAATATGTAGCATATATGTATCTGTATATATATATTGAATATATATGTAGATAATTATAAATATTTATGGCAGCTAGGTGTAAATTTCACCTGTGGTGACAAGGGTGCTGCTTTTGCCATGGGAAATGTTGTGCATCCCATCCATATTTGGGGCAGTTGTCATCCTGGCCAGTGGCAGTCCAGGGAGCTGGAAAGGGCAGTTCTCAGCCTCTCACAGGGTGTCAGTCTCCCTTTGTTGCCAGTTCAGTTGCCTCCAGTTGGCATTTGAATTTACCTCTAGTCAGAAAAAAAATATGATACAGTAATAAAGAGAATAAAAAAGATTTTTGCCCAAACTTTTGAGTTTTTGAGAATCCATAAAATCAGCCTATTTTCTGTCACCTCATTTTATGACTCTCTATAAGTCTTTTAGGGAAAAAATGTAGTTAAATTCAGAATTTGGCCTGGGGAGTAATGGCAAGACTGTTGCCCAGCCCAGGATCTGAGTGGAACTTGCTGAGTTTGAGAATTCTGATTTAAAGACTTGGTAAGAGAAATGTGAAGCATATAAAATCATTTATTATAGACATTTTTTCTCCAAGAAAACATTTTAAAATGGGAGGCTGGGAGTTACCAAACAAGGGGATTGCTGCACTGAGGTGGGCAGAATGAAATTAAATTATAGTGAGAAAAAAAACCTGGGAATAACTAATGCTAAAGAGAATATTTTCTGGTTATTTTATTTTATATTAT
>JAOEGS010010375.1:0-34673 GCA_025447755.1 Corythornis vintsioides
AGGAAAGGAAAGGAAAGGAAAGGAAAGGAAAGGAAAGGAAAGGAAAGGAAAGGAAAGGAAAGGAAAGGAAAAGGAAAAGGAAAGGAAAGGAAAGGAAAGGAAAGGAAGGAAGGAAAATGAGCTACAAAAATTCATATCTTTTTAGTATTTACAAAAGTTCAGTGTGTTATAACTCTAAAGCCTCTGGTGATTAGCATGAAAAAATGTGCCTTTTGAAAACTTCTCTAGAAGCAAATTATTTAGATCTGAGACAGATGATCAAGTGCAACTAGTCAAATGGCCATTTAATCTCTAGTTGTGATGCCCATTGCAGAGCTTTCTTTTCCATACTTTTGCTGTTTGGAACAGCCATCTCCAGTTGCTGCATGGCAGAAGGCAGGCTAGTCTGAAATAACACACTGGTTAAATGAGTAAGACCTTGCTGGCTGACAAAGGAATGTAGGCTTAGGACTATGAGATGTCTGTGAAGCATCTTTAGGAGTCTATAAGAAATAGTCTCCTATTAAATGTTAAATGTAAATGTGTTATACTTGGCTCTGTTTGTCTCTAGTGTGAGAAATTTCATAACACATTTCTTTGTGACACAGCCATTTTTTACAGCCTGGATGTGTGCAATCCCAGTTGTGAGTTTCTCAAAGTATTAATGATAATGACACCACAATAAATATCTATATTCTGAAAGTAAGCAAAACTTCCTGCCCTTTAGTCTATACTTCTTCGTCTTAGTACCCAGAAAATCAGTGTAACTATTTTGATTTATATGCACTGCCTCTGACCTAAAATATTTTAACTGTGATGGGAATGACCTTGATGATAGCAATTTATTAGGTATGGATTTATTAGAAATAAGTTCAAAAAGGATTTCAAATATTGATTTCTGTGAATATAACTTTTGACTTCAATAATCAGAAAGGGAGGGGAGCTTTCAGTGTTAAGTTTCTCTCTTTGTTTGAAAGACCAAGTGACTCAGAGCACTTTCTCTCTTCTTTGTGTGTATGGGGAGACCAATAACACACTTAATTTTTGAGGGTGATGGGAATGTCTCATGTTAGGCAGTGGAATGTCTCCCAACATGCATGTGAACTTGTACCATTAAAGATTAATCTAAATGAAATGCATTTTAAATATGCAGTGTTTATGCTGTCTCCAGTCATCTCATCATGTCACCATCATGACTATGAGTCCAAGAAGACCAATGGGTTATTTTTAGCAAGCAGCTGACAATGACTCACAAACTTGGGTGAAATCTAAGAGTGGATCACAAAGGAGAACATTGCTGATCTTTGTGTGCTCCCATAGATAAACAATATCTCACACAGGGATAGACGGCACACAAGGATGCCTCATACCCAGGTGCTGAGATGATTTTCCTGTAAAACACAGATGGGTTAAAACACTATGCAGATCCTTAAAAATCAAAGGTCTCTGTTTTTATAAGGCCACTTTACAGCCTGATTTTGAAGTTTTTGTTTTCAATGCCAGACAGGTTCAAAAAGAATGTCTCTTTTCGTTTCAGCTGGGTTAATCCATGGATAACATCCTTTCCCACTACTTACTAGACTGCAGCTATCAAATGAAGATATGATGTCTGTGTTTGGGTTAGTTTGTTTAAATTCTAATGACCATGATGTAATCACTATAATCAAGCAAAACATGTCTGTCTTTGGCTCTCTTTGCCATAGGCCCAACGTTTCTAGCCTTGTCATTAAACTAACCACAACGCTACCTAATTTTCAATTAACAACAAACTTGCAATGTAAAGTTGTGTCACCCTAATTTAAAGCTTGCTTCACAAGGTTCTTTGTTCTTTTTTAACAGTTTCATAATATTTAGATAAGCAACCTCAATTTGCAGTAGATATTTTGTTAGATTGAACCTTCATAGGGTTTTTTTGATGGTAATCACAAGAGTTTTTCCCCTTGCTCATTAACTTAAGTTGCTCATAACTTAAGTGCTCATTAACTCTCTTCATACCCCATGCAGGCAAGATTTGGGTAGAGTGAATCAAAAAGTTCTTAATTGAAATCAGTGCTGAAAATGGGAAAATCTCCATTCCTTACAGGATCCAGGGGTGGGGGAACTTTGTAACTAACGATGAAGAAAAGGCTGAGATACTTAATGTGATCTTTGCCTCTGTCTTTAATGGACAGACCAACTGCTCCCATGCTGTTCAGTCTCCCAGGCTTGAGGATAAGGATGGTGAAGAGTACAACCCCCCATAATCCAGGAAGAAGTAGTTAACAATCTGCTTTTGCCCCTAGATACTCATAAGTCTATGGGGCTGGATGTCATTCACCCAAGAGTACTTGAGGAGCTGGCAGGAGAGCTCACCAAGCCTCTCTCCATCATTTTTTCAGAAATCCTGGTCAACAGGGTAGGTACCAGATGATTGAAGGGTGGTTGATGTGACACCCATCTACAAGAAGGACCAGAAGGATGATCCAGGGACCTACAGGCCTGTCAGCCTGACTTTGATATCTGGAAAGATCATGGAGAGGATTATCTTGAGTGAGCTCTCATGGCAATTACAGGGAAGCCAAGGGATCAGGGCCAGCCAGCATGGGATTGTGAAAGGGAGATCTTGCCTAACAAACCTGATCTCTTTCTGTGACCATGTGACTTGCCTTTTGGGTGGGGGAAAGGCTGTGGATGTCATCTACTTGGACTTTAGTAAGACCTTTGACACAGTCTCCCACAGCATTCTCATGGAAAACTGGCAAATCATGGTATAGATAAATGTACTCTTCACTGGTTTATAAACTGGTTGACTGACCATTCCCAGAGAGTGAAAATATATTTCATTTCTAACAAAAAATATTATTCTAGAGAATTAAAGATGCTTGCACATTAAAATAAAGCCATCTGTGACTATGGTAAAAAGAAATGCTTTTTATCCAATATTAAATAATATTATTAATTTTTAGCAGAGCAAGCACTAGCCAAAAATAAATTGGTGAATAACTACAGTGAAATTTTAGTTCCATGTAAATGCATACAGTTAATGTAGTATCACTTATGTCAGAAACTGCTCATTTCTGATTCCATTACTTTGTGGACCAGTGCTCAAAAAAGGGTCATTGTGAGTGTAAGGTTGGGCCACAACATGTTGAATTAAAGTGTGAGGAGCTTTACTTTTAACTGCTATGTTAAAAAAAGCCTGACCTAAGCTTTCTTTTCTGATGAGAGTACTTAAACTCCAATTTCCATACTGCAGAACAAAATAAAAACCTTGCACATATGGGCAGGGTCTTATCCAGACCCGCATACATAGTGTTGGAAAAGGGCAGAGGAAACTAAGCTAAACGGATTATAAAAGCAGAAGGCACTTGCCCAATGTCAGGTTCTGACCATTAACACAGACTCACTGAGCATTTAACTGCAACTCTCAAAGTACAGATGTTTTGTAAGTCCCCAAGGATCACACTGAACTTGTTGCTGACTCCTCTATTTCCAGGCCTAGAGCAAAGTGTGAAGCTGCCAGCCAGACCATCAACAAAGAAAGACTGCCTTCCACATACCCACATGCCCAGATCACAGTGAAAATGACAGCCCAGCCAGCAGTAAGTCCCTCTTTCCTGGTCCTCCCATCTGGAAAGTAGTCAGCATAGATGCTTTGCAGGCCAGCCAAATTCAAAGTGATTGCACTAGCTGAAAAATAACATTCCAGTCTGTTAATAACATTCCAAACCCCTCTGAAATTAGATTTACATCTCTGACTATCTTAATCCTAATTTTCTAGAGTTTCCAGAGACCCAGGGGATGATCACAGATATTTATGATCTCTCTTGTGTAATGCAGGAGCAGAGCTGGCTGCACACCAGCTAACTCCCCTCAGTTTGACTGTTGCTTCCCATATACTGGGTTATGTTCAGTTTTGTCCTGCTGACACATTGTCACATACTCTTCCCCCATTACATGTGCCAATGTTTTCTTTTTTTCCTCCCATCATGCTGTAGTTGTGGGAACAGCTTAAAACTGATCACACCTCATTTTAGACACCTAAAAGTTAGCTGTCAATTCAAACAGTCTCTCAGCTCTCCCCTATAATCCATGAGAGTAAATAGACACATAGGAGTGGGGATTTATCCCACCTGTCTTCAAATATCTTTCTTAATATGGGACAAATCGTTCTCAGGAGGTATTACTCTCTCCCAATTATCAGAGAAGCTTAGATGACTAATTTAGGCTAGCTGCCAAAATTTTAAGAGACTAAATTAAAAGATGAGAATTCAGCTCTGATCAAGGGTTGAGGTGGAAACAGCAAAGCAGCTGAAACTGTGTGCTTTGTCATGGAACCAGACAAAAAAACCAACCAGCTGACAGCTTCTGGCTGCAAAAGCTGCCAGTTGGTTGTTGTTGCAGTTTTAAAGAGGAATAATGCACACTGGCTAAGTGCCTGAGACAAGACTAATAGGCAGCAAGAGTAATAGAAGGAAGTGGGAATTTGCATTGCTTACCATGAGGATGCTAGCAATTGCATGAGTTACTGCTTCACTGAGTTTAGAGGTTCAGGAAGTATTGGCAGTGTTAATTTTGTGCTGTATACATCTTCAAATGTGGCTGACATTTTTCAGATAAGGATATCTTTAAGAAACAATTCCATGTTTTGCAAAATACATCTAAAGATACATAAATACCTGGAGCATATCCGTCACCTTTTAAATGTAGTTTAGTGATACTAATCTACATGTTCTAAGAGACTATGATAGCTTGGTTGCACCACATCTGAGGACATAAGCATACCCCTTTTAGAACAGAGCAGTGTTCAATGTAATGTCCAAGCTCAAGTAACCAGTTGCCTCCCAGGAAGGTGGGAGGAACCTTGCTGTAGGTAGGTATGGAACCACTGGTCCATAAAGGATGATGATTTTTTTTTATTTCTTACCTTAACACCTGTTAATTAGAGCTAAACTTTCCTCTGTTGCAGTCTTACAGGTTTCACTCTGCCAGCTCTCGTGAGACTTGACCTTTTGCTGCTGCAGCTTCTAGAGATTCATGAATGTTTTTATTTTTCCAGCTCCACAAGACTGAGCACTAACCTGAGTAGCCTTCCAAGAAAATGAAATAATTTAACTTGAATGATGTAATGCTGTGTAAGTGTGCTCAAGTTTTTTTGCATGCCAGCATCCTGCAAAATCCTTTCCTCACAAAGAATAAATTATAGGTTATTAAGTCTGTTGCAAACCACCCACCCACACTCAGCCTTTCTTTCCTCCCCCACACCTACTTGTCAACAAAATGGATCAGAAAATAGCCCATGTTTTCATTTCTTCAGTCAACCACAGTGTCTGCATTATTACTATGCATTAGAGCATTTTGCAAGCAGAATAGAATTTCTAAGGCCAAATATTTGCACATTGCTTTAGGGTTATTTTTACCTATAAAATGACATCTAAATATGGTATACTTAACATGTTTTACTCAGACTTCATTCACGTATAAACATCTGTGTTATATGGCACAGTATAACTGTAAGAAAAATCAAGATGAGGAAGTGGAACACATTCATGTAAGAGGGTTTTTTTTAGAAGAAAAAAGGAAATACTTACAATCTTTTTTTTTCTCAGTATTAGAGCCAACAGTTTAAAAACCCCAAAACATGCAGATGTTGAAACAAAAACTATGATGTTTATGAAGAATAGTAACTATTAAATGAAAGTAAAAATAGAAGACAGCGATGTTTAAAACTTTTGCTGGTTCTTATTTTAGAAGATGACTACACAAAGCAAACTAAAAGAGTGGGATAGGATTTCACATTTTATTGTCATTTGGGGAAACTTTATACTATGTCTCTGGAAAATCAGAAAGGGAAGTGGTTGCAAAGAATCCATATAATAAAGCATCGGAAAACCAGCTAAAATTTACAAGGGAGTGGCTGGTGCTGGTAAATAAAAAGGTTGCCAGATCACATGGTTCACAATTAGTAAGAGTGGAGTGTTCCACCAGCAAGCAGTATCTCAATTTTCTTTTCTTTATTACCATCTTATTCCAACTAAGCCACTAAATTATTTTTCTTAACTATTGGTGCAAAATACATGATATTAGTAAAAACATATCAGGTATATAATAAGAAGCAAATAAGCTTATTGTAGTTTCATAAAAAGCCATGAAAGTTCCAAACTGTAGGGTGTTTTGTTTCTTTCTTATTATGAAATAATATTTTAATCTTATGAGTACAAATTATTCATAAGAACCAAAGTTTCAATGCTCAGTTTCGAGGCTCAGTTTTGCCTATATAGTGCAATCTCAATCTGTGTTCTTGGCTTGGTGCCAGTTCTCCCTCTAAAGTCCCAATATTTTGCCCTAAAACCAAGTTATTTTGATGTATTATTTTGTCTCATATTTATTTAGAATATTGATAAACAAATTTTTTTTTTTTAAGGAGAGAATCGGGTCAATAGTACTTTTCAAAGCTTGCTCTGGAGTACAGGATGAGGAAACAGTAAATAGGGTATCCCAGGAATCATACCTAGAAGCATACAACCTCTCCACAAACAGAACTTTTTGCCTTCTTATTGAGCATGGATCATGCACATTTATGTCTCCATTGCCTTAATTTTAAGAAAGAAATGCTCTCTAATGAAGCCATTATATTCCATTTTCAGAGGTCCTGATATAAAGGATCTAAAAACACCCTTACCTATATTAGCATTAAAGACTTCAAAACAAATGTCAGCAGTAATAGCATTTTGTCTGTGCTGGACTAGGTGTTCCCAGCTCAACTCTACAGTGGTTTTATTGCTCTTATAAAGGAAAAAATAATTTCTTGAAACTCATTCCAGTTAAAAAAAAAAAAAAAGAAAAAAGAAAAAAAGAAAAAAAGTCCTTAAAATTTAAGAAGTGCAATGGAGCAAATTAATTCTGAATATTTCCCCAAAGCTCTCAGACTTGTCCATAAAGACAAAACACCCTTTGAATGCAATAGAGGGGAGGTTGACACATTTCTGTAAAGATTTATACATACCTTTATTTCTATAAAAGTTGTTAGACATTGTATGAAAAGGCAACATATATGGCATAAGCAGCTTCACTGCACAGTTTCAGTGACACATAGCAGTGGTGTCTTACACATAATTCAGAAACATCAACAAGATTTAATAAAAGTCTTCTCCCCAAAGTGCTTATAGCTTTAGAACCAGCCCTACTGTCATCCATTTCATGTGATGCAATTCATCCCTACTGTGCATAATTTTAGCAAGTAAACAAGCAAACTTGGGTAATAGAGGAGGTAAGGCAAACTCTATAAAGCTGACTAATTATTATATACGTTTTTAATTTAAGGTAGCCAAAGGTTGGGAATGTACGCAAGAACTTGAGAAGGTTTAGTGATCTCCTGATTAATATTTTTGGATCAAGGAGAAACTCAACACTGTTTCATCAGTTGAAGACAGTGTGAACCAAAGAATGAGCTTGCATGTTCAGATCAGAATGGAGACACAGAGAATTACATGAGACAGCAATGTACCCTTGTGGCCAAGAAGGCCAAAGGTATCTTGGGGTGCATAAAGAGGAGTGTGACCAGCAGGTCCAGGGAGGTTCTCCTCCTCCTCTACACTGTACTAGAGGAGTAGAGGAGAAAGTAGTATAGTGGAAATATTTAGTGAGGTCAAGTAGATTTCTCAGAGAGTGCTATACAGAAAGGAGGAACCTATGTTCATTACTCCTCTCTGAGCCCTTCAAAACTTCCTCCAAGACAAGACTGTCTCTTAATCTTACCTCTCCAGGCAGAGAAGATGCCAACTTTAATTCGCCAAAGTTTAAAAAATAAATCTGGAACACCTCATACTTCTCCTCCTGAGAAATACATCTCAATTTTCTGCAATGGAAGCAACAACAGGAACACCAATTTTAAACAAGTGCAAGAAAAGGAAGCCTAAGTTCAGAAGCTCTTCAGAAACCAAAGGAAGACAAATATAGCCTTTTACTCCTAGGCTAGCCAGAAACTGTTTTTTTTCTCTGTGATTTTTGTGTGTGTGTTTGCATCATCATTTCTTCTGTAATATGCTTTTGATTGACGTATGATTGCCGGAATATCCAAGAATAAGACTGGTAACACACACGTTTTGTAATAGGCTGCAATCAGAGCCTGGGCTCAGCTTGAGTCATTGTTGTTTATGAATGTGAGCCAGAAGCACTGGAATCCTTATTTAAGAAGAGCTGAAGATGTTGTGGCATCCTTCTGGTAACAACAGTGCATCAGTGGTGTATCTGCAAAACCATGCTGGCAAACGTGTTCTAACATTTGTGGTAGCCACTTGACAATGGAAGAACACGGGATGAATTTTCAGCACATAAATAAAACAAGAAGGAATCATGCTTACATGATCATGGCTGTTGAACCTGGCCATCTGTATAATGTTCCCACTTGCAATGACATTCCTTAAGACGAGCAGTACATCATTACAGAGCAAACGCATAATTATGGTTACAGGCTTGTTTTGACAATATTTCCAACATTACTGCAACCTGCTCCAAAATTTCTCTATATTATATGATCACAGGCATTTCACAAGTGGCATGTTTTCTAAATACATTCAATGGCTACTTTTTCACAAAAAATGAGTGGTCCACTGTCATTTATCCAAGTTACTAGTTATTGACTTTAAACTGATTTTGTTGTATGCTAGCAGCAATGATAGTGGCTGACTTCTAGTGGCTGGAAAAATTCTAGTCTCAGTCATTTTGTGAATATAGACAAATCTATTAAATACATTAATATGCAAATGCTGTCACAGAATTATTCAGGGTATTCAATTCACTACTTGCCCTAGAAATAGACCATGCATAATTAAGTTCAATATATATGGAAAGGTACCCTTTTAAAGTGCAAAGATTTGTTGCAATGCTATGTAGATAGAGAAATAAGACCTTTTATTTTGTTTGACAGATAAAAAATCTCATTCCCCATAAAATGCAGTACATAGATCAGTTCTAGAAGGAAAAAAATGCATTTGTAAAACTTACAAAGACATCTTAATTTGTATGACATCCTATGAATTCTTTATATCAACTTCCATTAAATACACTGTAGTATAAAAAAGAGCCATTTTTAGAGATGCTGACATATTTGCAAACTATTTTTTCCCTAGTACAAGTGACATGTAGAGACTATTTGACAATGTATTACAGTTTAAAGATCTTTCTGGTACTTAATAAGGATGATTCAGTCCTAATTTTATTTCTTATTTCTTTATTTCTTTTCTTAAGTTAGCTTTTAATATCAAAAATATGCAGTGCAAGAGCATTAAATATGTAAGACAAGCTAGAAGACGAAAGCTTGGAGATAATACACATGAATACTAGCTAGGTAATTTAAAAGTCAGTGTGGTAGCCACTAGTAAGTATTGGCTTTTTTATAGTAATCAGAAGTGTATCATCTTTGTTTTCAGTTGTTCCTGTTCTGATCTTACAGCTTACGTTCATGAACTTCTGGATTACAGAATCAAGGAATTGCCAACATTGGAAAAGTCCTTTAAGATCAAGTCCAATCATCACAGAACACTGGCAAGTCCTTGATCAAACCATATCCCATTATGTCTACATGACCCATAAGTACCTTCAGGGATGGGCACTCCACCTCTGTCCTTGGCAAGTTGTTCTAATGTCTGATATCCCTTTCAATAGAGAAATTCTTTTCAATATCCAATCTAAACTTTCCTTGGAACAACTTAAGGCCATTTCCTCATGTTCTATCACTTGTTACTTGGCTAAACAAACCAACCCCCCCACTTCTATACAACCTCTTTTCAGGTAGCTGTAAGATCTCCCCTCAGCCTCTTTTTCTCCAGGCTAAACAACCCCAGCTCTCTCAGCCACTCCTGATAAGACTTGTTCTCTAGACCCCCTCACCAGCTTTGTTGCCCTCCTTTGGCCATGCTCTAGTGCCTCAGTGTCCTTCTTGTAGTGAGGTGCCCAAAACTGAGCACAGCACTCAAGATGCAGCCTCACCATACAGGGGCAAAATCACTTCCCTGGTCCTACTGGTCACATTCACCTGATCCAGGCCAGGATGCCACTGGCCTTCTTGGTCACCTGGGCAAACTGCTGGCTTATGTTCAGCTGTCTATCAATCAACAGCCCCAAGTTCATCTCTCCAAAGTCAAACTGACAGCTCTGTAGATTCCTGGTTCCTCCTTCCGGCACTTTTTTTGTAGATGGCTCTCACTTTGGCTAACTTCCAGTTGTAACACTTTAAGTCATTTCCTTATTGTACAGTGGGCCTCCAAACTTATTTCCTGACTTAAAATTCTTGGCGTTTTCTTGTTATTTTTTAATTAAGGAGACTTAGCAATCATCAAAGTTTAGGATGACAGTCCGGGGAGTGTGAAATTCCAAATATAAGCACCTCCCATGTGGAACCAAGAACCAATGCCAATTGTAATGGCATTTTTCATAATAGGGGACATTTTTTTTTCCAGCAGGGACTAAAGATGACAGGTCTGTTTAGATCTGATTGTAGCTCAGCAGCTAGTGATGTGGTTATATCAGCTTGCCAAGGCATCTCTTGATCTTCTGTGTTTTTCCAAAGCAAATTCCAGCTTTTATTTTTCACAAGCTACTCTCCTTTAATTAAAGATGGTCTTGCAGGCAGCCTTTATGAAAGAGAGGGTTATCCATTTGACTAACTGAAGTTTCTCCTAGTAAAATACACTTTTTGGTCTCTAACCTTAGGATTCTCACACTACTATTAAACTGATATTAGTGCTGCTAAGAGTGTTACTGTTGAGGAAACACCACAATTTCAAAATTAGGAGTTTCTGCTCTTTCAACTAGTCAGTCCAACAGAAGCAGTGATCTGGGATATGTCAAAGTCCTGGGATGGCTCTTCACTTCCACACAAGTAGAAATTTACTTATTAAATTATTGCATACTTCCTCAAAAATCCATTATTTTAAAAAATAACTCAATAGAATAAAACTATCATGAACTGATAAGTAAGCCCATGAACAGTACATTGAAATGTGTCATTCATATCATGCCATCTGGGAATATATGTGTCCTGCTAATAAATAAAAAAATAAAATAATTTAAATAAATAATGCAAAAAAACCACACACACACACAAAACCCCCAAACACATAGACAAACAAACCAAGGTATTTTAAAGGCATTTAACTTACAAATAATAAAATCTAAAACTCAAGACATTATGGATACTTTTAAAGTAGAAACCAGTATTGTTTTCATTTAGCATCTCCTGAGCTAGACAGTATCCCCTCCAGATCTTTGCTCAAGTTACAGAATGACAGAATGTTAAGGTTTGGAAGGGACTTCCAAATATTATGGAGTCCAACCCCCCCTATCCACCCTACAGTGCAGCCCCCTAAATCTTTGAATTAACAGAGTCAGATGGGCAGTAAAGCCAAGTTTATTGGTTTTGGGATGGGACAAGGGTATGAGAAAGGATCAGTGAGGAAACCTCTTAAACTGGCTTACCTTCAAAACAAAATGCTAACAAAGCTAAATCAAAAGGTTTAAAACTTTCCTTGTCAACCTGCAGATTAGAATGTTGTAATAGGATAACTGTACTTTTCTTGGTCAGAAAGCAATAACTGCATGTTTTGCACTCACCTTTACATACAGGTTTTAGCAATAAACCTTAATAAAATGTCTTGAGAACACCCATCTTTTAAAAGTATCTTTGGAAGTCAATAAAATGTTAGATGACATCAGGTAAGTCTTAAATGTGAGGGAAATTTGTGGAGGACTGATTTCTGAGGTAATGTATTAGTAATTTGGAGAGCACACCTACAGGGTAGGGCTTTGGATCAAAGTCAGAAAAGAATGAAAGGCAAACCTGCTCTCAGACTTATGTCCTATAAAGGGAAAAAAATCCATCAAGACAGGAGTCTCCTTTAAAGTCTGGATTGCAGATTATGGCTGACAAATTTTTAAGTGAATGAAGGACTGTTTCCTTGGAGCTTATGAACAGGTGTTGCTCAAGTTTGGCTTTTCAGGTTTTTGTTTCAGAATATAAGAAAAATCTTTACATTTTGCAGGGTGAAAATATGAGAAAATATATACTGAATGCCACCTATTAGAAGAAAGTGTATGAGTATTTTAAGAGATAGATAAGAAGGAACATAAATGAGAAAAGGAAACAGTGAGACAGTTGTAAAGTGGCTTAGATGAGGCACAGCAAACATATCTGGCCAAAACAAATGGCAGAGTAGAAATTTCTGAATTATTTCTATAAAATGTGGTATTCTTCTGAGTAGGACATTATCAGAAGCATGACATAACATAAAGCAATCCTGTCTAGTCCTGGGGAGGAACAGGGTCTTGCTCAGCCTTGGTACCATGACATGCTGTTTTGCAGTGGTCCATTACAAGAAAGAGGTGGAAATTCATTAAAACACATGGTGGTCCAAAATGTGCACAGAAGGCAGTCACAGAAGGAGTTACTTTTATTAGGAGTAAAGTTTTCTGTGTAATGTAATATTTCCCAGCCTCAATACCAAAAGGGCAAGAAGAATCTAAATGGAAAATGTTACTGCATTCAGTGTGCCACATTTGTGTGCAGATGAAAACACTCATTACATGCACAGAAAAAGGGGAAAAAGAGGTTAAGGCATGGGAAATATACTATATAAAAAGGTTATTAGCAAGTGCTACTCAACTTCTGTGGAAAATTTTACAAATTCTGTAACAATGGTTCTATTTTATTAAAAGATTTAACTTAAATTTGCAAGCAACTCCTTGGGATTATTTGCAGCATGAAAGAGCCATGTCATTGGAGACTATAAAAATTTTAAAGGGGCTATAATAGAATATATAGAATATAGAGGGTTACATCTTGGTACTACTCACTTTAGTATGCACAAACTGGCTTCAACAGCAGTTTTAACTACAGAGACATCTATTCCTCACACTGAATCACTGAGTCCTTTTTCCTCTCTGTTTTACTTCCATGTTGACAAAATTGGCTCAGGAATGTCAGATTATGGGACTGCAATCATGACAAACTCCATCTGATTCCCTACTGTTCCCTACAGTGTTTCCTCTGCAGCATCATTTAACACATCCATAGATTTCTGACCGCTCATAACAACCCATTTTTACCATTTCTGTATCAATTTCCTAAGTTCAGCAGGTGCATCATTTCATCAGCAAGTCTGAGCCATGGGAGTAACTTTTTCAGTGTTTTTAATTAATAAGGTTTTTATTGCATTAAATAATTTGGATGGACAAGTGGTGGTGGAATTTGAGATAATCATAGTTTATAAGAAAATAGAAGAGAATGTTCTTTAACATTTTTTTTTTTAAAAGACTCCAATCTAGCAAAGACCTTGAGCTTATGATTTTGAAGTGTTTTTGTTGATTTAAAGACAATGGATGAAATAATGATCCCAGTGAAGTTAATAAGAAATAACCATCTCATGCTAAATGTGTCGGTGAGTTGTCAAGAATTATTTTAAGCAATTGATACCAAAAAGCTTCTTTGCTATCCTATATAATCTTCATGAATTTATGATATTTTAATTTTCTTCCAGGATTCAGCTTTCAAGCTCCAAGGCATATAAAACATAAATGCACAATAAAATAGCAAACACCATGTTAACTCCCTATCCCCTACCAATGGAACTTTTGATACATTTATTGGTAGCATTTCTTTGCTGTATTTATTTGCCATCACTTTGTTTTTCTGACTCCAAAAACATAGGGATAGCATGTTTTTGTTTTTTGTTTTTTGTTTTTTTTTTTTCTCAAAGCTAAGCACAGGAAATGGGGAATCTGTGCATTTTATCAACTTGGCACCTCTGTCACTATGGCACTGCTAGTCACAGAGATGCCAAGTTGATAAAGGAATAAATGCCATGATATCTGAAACTGAAAGTCCTAGACAAGTAGATGAGCCAAGAAGGGATAACTAAGAATTCATCCTAAAATGAAAGTTTTCTTTTCATTGTGATGGTGTTGGGGAAGAAGGGGAGAACTGAAGTTTGATATAAGACTCCAGGCTGCAAACTAGTACAGCTGTACATATGGAGTCTGATTCAGCTCCCACTAAAATCAGTGAAAGGAGTCTTGACATTGGGATGAGTTCATCATATTCTTCAGTGATAATGTCTACCCTACTAATTAAAGATAGAAAAGATATGAGATTCATTTAGCTGTTGTGATTTTATTGTTTCTGAATTAGAAAATACAATGAGATTGCATATGATAGTATCTCATTCACACCATTTGATTTATGACATCATCATTCTCTAAGGTACTTCTATGTTTTAGAAGCCCACATCCCATCTTCAAAATTATATTTAAACAAATAAGAACATAACTATGAAAAATTAATTCAAGATACCACCATTATTTTCTGTCAATGGTATCTTACCATGTTTTGTTTTGGTTTTTTTTAGTCTAAACAAAAATTAATTATGTAGCCTCCCATAGCAATAAATGATTAAAGATAAGAAAATCCATAGGCATAAATTAGGCATTTAATATAAGAAAGGAAGAACTTCTGGAAATAACTATCTTTCCCCATTAATGACAGAGAAGGATTTAATGTCTACTTAAACTAGACAGTTAACTTATAGAGAGCTAAAATTAGAGGACAAGAAATTTAACCTTAGTTTCTATGAGACTACATAATTCAGAGTTGAGTTTACCTATTTCCTGTTTTACAGTTTATTTATATTACCAACATAATGCTCCTTCAGCTGTGTTTCACTAGAGAAATATATTTGCCTAAAGAGGCAAGCAGGAACATTCCAAAATATATCCTGAACAGTGCCTTGCACAAAGTCCTACAATTTCCTACTGTAAAATGCTGCATTTCTATATGAATTCTTACTTTGATTACTTCTATTTCAATATGTTTATTCTTCTAAGACATTTTTATTGTATTGGAGTCAATTACAAATTTTACAAAAGTTGATTGTAGAATCTTTTGTAGCTTCTTAAGGGATGAAATTAAGATGAATCTACTTTTACTTTTTCTTTAGGTCACATGTCAACAGTGATATAAAAGCAGATGGCTGATGCACATATAATAACTTTTGGTTTCTTATAAACACTTTGTCAGATTCCTCTACACATTTTTGAAAGAAATGGGGAAAAAAAATAAAAACAAAACAAAAATAAAACCCTTCATATTTAAATTCAATATTCAGATTGAGTTACATTTTTAATAACTAGTCAGTTTATGAAAAGTAGGTATCTTGACACAGTCACCTGATGCATCTTTTATGTTGGATTACTTCTATTGTTTTCTTCTTCTTGGACTCTCCATATATTAGGTAGACAATATCCACAGCCTTTCCCTCACCCAATAGTCAGGTAATCTTGTTATAGGAGGAGATCAGGTTTGTTAGACTAGACCTGACTTTTATAAATCCATGCTGACTGGTCATGATCCCCTGGTTGTTCTTTATAAGACTTGAAATGTCTCCCAAGATGATCTGCACCATGAGCTTTCCTGGTACCAAGGTCAGACTGACAGGTCTGTAGTTTCCTGGATCCTCCTTTCTGCCTTTCTGTAGGTGGGTGTTACATTTGCTACCCTCCAGTCCCTGGGGACCTCCCCAGTTAGCCAAGACTTCAGGTAACTAATGGAAAGTTGCTTGGCAAGAATGTCTGTCAAATCTTTCAGCACCCTTTGGTGTAACCCATCCAGTCCCATAGACTTGTGTTCATCCAAGTGGTGTAGCAGGTCCCTGACCACATCCCCTTTAAATGCAATGACTTCTTTCTTCTTCCTCTCCCTGTCTCTTGGCTCATGAGGCTGGGTGACCAGGGAACAGCTGGTTGCACTGCTAAAGACTGAGGCAAAGTAGGCATTGAGCACATCAGCCTTTCCCTCATCCTTTGTTAATGTGTTTCCCTCCTTCTACACACTTCAACACTACCCACCTGAAATACTAAAAGGGGTAATAACCAGAGAGCTTTACTTTGGCAGGGCGTTTGTCCAACATGTCCCTAACCCGTGCCCTAGGGAGGCAGCAGACTGCCCTATTAAGTGGGTTAGGACAGCATAATTTGTTAAACTATATTATAAGGTTCCAAAGTCAAATGGTAGATTGTGGTCAGAAAATATCTTACAATGGAGAATTTCATTACTTTTTGAACTTTTGTTCATTTGCTCTGAAGAGTCATGAAAATTTGAAGAGATTCTCTGCAAACAATTATGTGATCTCAGATAAAGGTGATCTATCTGCATGCTACTCAAAACCTGCACACTCATTGATCATTGTCAGTACAATGAACTGAGTAGTAGAGTGAAAACACAAGCCAAGGGGGTATTATTATATCTGGTAAAAAAAAAAAATCAAGACTGATGGAGAGAAAAATGCTAGAAGAAACCATCCTCCTCTAGTGAAGTTTTGCTGCTTTAAAGAATTTAAGACTGAAATGTCTTTTCATATTCCAGTTTGTGAGCTTAAGGCCAAAGAGATTCAAATGCAGCATTTAGTAACCAGACTTCTGTGAGCCATCCTTCCTACATGATGTGTTTTTACAGCCTCCTCTCTATTCCATTTTGACCTAACTCATTCAGAAATGGAGTGAACCGTCTGTAGGGAGTTTCACCCCACCAAAGGGGCACCAGCTGCTCTCCTCCCCAGCATGCCTAGGGGCATTCAGGGTGCTGGGGCGCCCAAGGTCAAGTTGGTTTGACTCTCTCTTGTGTAGGCTGCACCTTCACTGGTAGCCCTAGTCTTAACTATGGCTCTGCAGAGAAACTTCGACATAGAGAGGTCAATACTAAGTCAATTTGAACTTGAAACCAAGTATTTAAATCTTGAGGGAATGCAGGCATGGGGAGGCAATGGGTTGAAATGACTGCTGTCATATAAATATATGAAACGCCATAAAAATATTTATAAGACCCAGTTAATCTCCATATAACATTTTTTGGCCATTGTAAAACTAACTCATCAACATAATAGAGTATATTTTTGGTTACTTTATTTTAACTTTCTTTTTTACAGTTAATATTTACCAAGTCTCTGGGGCCTAAAATTACCTCACCCTTCTGCTTCAGATCTACAGCTGCAGTTTCTTGCCTCACCATAGAAACTCCTGGAATGCAGCATTGTGTTTCCTTTTCTGTTAGGAAAATAAGGAAAGCTGAAGTAGGAGCTACCAAGAGACAGAGAGATGTCTTTATAAATGACTAATTAATAACCTAAAGCTACATTACTGAGTGAATTGTAGGTGACTTTTAGGTACTTTGATACTCCAAGAGGCAGTAAGTCAGATACAGCACAATGTATCTTACTGCATCTTTAGAATATATGTTCATCTGGATTTATCAGATCAACAACAGCTAAAATTCATTTTTCATAGTCTGGAGAAGAACTGCTTAGATTTTCAAAGCAGCCTTTGATTACAGGGTTTTCTTTATTTCAAGTTCAATAAAAAATCTACAGGAGGTTTGAATTTCAACTAGTCAATTTGATGCCATGACTGAGACACTAAGGTACTGTAAATCTTTAATTTCTTTCATAAAATCTTGGCCCCTTTTTATTTAAAGAATTCTTAAGAAGAGGAAAAGCTGCATTTCTGAGCCAATAACCATCTCTTTTGAAATGGCTTCTGTGATCCTTCCCATTACACTGCAGTATAACTGGAAAGAACTATTAATACTGGTATCTTTCAATAGTGAACAATGACAACTCTGTTGCCTCAGTTACTGCATGTGAAAATCATAGTAACCACAATGTCATATTGTGGATTTTGAGGATGGAGATTATTTTTATACTTTTCATTTGAATCAGAAATGTTACTAACAGCTATTTGTCTTTTGGCAACATTGCTATAACTTAAGCCTGACAAAGTTATTACTCAGTCCTGAAGACAGGACTTGGACACACAGTGAGTGCTGATATCAGAGCATAGTACCATGGAAAATTAGTTTCCTAGAAACATAAAACACTGTTCATTATTTACCTAGTCTCAGAGTTTAATATGGGGCAATGACATATATTACCATATTAGATTATTTGTAACTGTTATGATAGATTATTCTTATGAGGGTTGCTTGAAGAAAAAAGAAAATATTATCTGTGATGTTATTTTACCATACTTAGAACTGGGTCTACGTTTCTCTACTGAGCATACAATCTACAGCCCTCAAAGCTATAGAAGGTCAGTGTCAGATTAAGAAGCACTATAAATATGATCTGCATTTAGAGGTCTATAACTTCAGTCATAGCAGCATCACCCCCTCAATGTGCAAAGCAACAGAATAAAATCATGCAGCTAAAGCTCTCCTGCTGTTCTCCTTACATGTTGGATGGATATTGCTGTCAATGAACAAAGAACATTTGCTCTTATAGTTCTGATTTTGAACCATTGCAAATTTCCAAGCCAGTATATAAAGTAAAAATTAAATCAGGCTGGGCTGGAAATCGCAGGAGTCCAAGAACTGATTCACACTCTTGTCTCAAAACCAGCAACATCTGTCAAAGGAGCAAGACAGACAGCCACATGCAGCAAGAGACTCTCAATTTAATCTACTACCTCACACTTGCTATAGTCTTTCCTGGACAGAGCCTGTCTTTGGCTTTGTCTTGGTTTTGTCTTTATAACACCTCTAACAGTGCAAATTCCTCTTTATTATAAGGACAGTAACTGTGGAGTACTGGAGAAATGCATAAGGGTTTGCTATGAAAACTCTGCACCCTAGAAACATTCAAGGTCAGGTTGGACAGGGCTATGAGCAACCTGATCTAGTAAAGATCTTCCTGCTCATTACAGGGGCAGGTTGACCTTTAAAGATCTGTTACAATCCAAATTATTCTATTACTGGACAAGTATTAGAAGAGCTTTTTCTATAGAATATGTAAATATGAATTACTGAGTAACAAATGAAGACCACAATGGTCCCACTGACAATTTTATCTACCATGAAAGCTAGCATGAGTCAGTGGTTTCACAGGACAGTTGACTAGATCTCAACAGTTCTCCAACAGAGAGAATCCAAGAGTTTCTTCAGCACATCAACCTACTTAACATATTCTGTCTTTACTCACATGGCTGAGGCAGGTAGGAGAGGAAGGCAAAAACAAGGCTAATACACTTACAGTACCAAACCAGGACCTCACACAAGACTGGAGTAGCTTTAGATTTGCAAAACAAATCAGAATATGGGCAGGATGTGGTTGTATCTTTTCAAATTAATAATGTACTGGTAAGTAGTGTCTAATTATGTTTCATTCATTAAAGACAATATTAAAAACATAGAATCAACAATGTGGAGGAGAATTTACTGTCCTTACTTACTTAACTGTCCTTACTTGTCCTTCAAAGCAAGCAATATTTACATATACACACCAACAATAAAGACATGAAGGAGGCACTGGTATCAACTTCTGTGTCAACTGGATCAGATCACTGTTCTCACTCTATAACAAACATCTCAATTTAATTACCTATGATGCCTACAGCTGTAGATATCAGCCACACTGTAACTCAAGTCACTCCACAACTTGCTTGCCAGAACTGTTGAAGCATTTCCTTTGTAACATACCATAGTTTAGCCTTGGAGAGAGGGTAAAGAAATCACACTGTGTGAAATAATGCATCTTATTTTCACACAATCCTGGATTGGAACATTTTTTGGACATAAATCATATGACTTTATTTCCACTGGCACTGAAAGCAAAACCAAGACAAAACCATTCCAATTTAAATTCAAATAGAACCTAATTCATATTTGGTGTACATGCCTATAAATAGATATTAGATTAGATGTAGACTGAAGCTTTAATATATATTGTTATTCACCAACCAATCTTGATCTGCAAAATACCATACAATTATTCTTCTCCACCACACCCCTCTGTGGTGCTTTTGTCTAGTTACTTTAGATTAAATACAAGGCAGATAGCTGACAAAAAATATGCAGATAATTCACAAGAAACTGAATAGCCAAACACTGGGATAATATGGAACAGGGTAAAGCCACCATGTTTAAGACTTGCACGGGACTCTGGATTCTTGTCATCACCAAATTAAAAGCATTGCCTGTTTCTTATCTCCTGTCGTGCTGTTTGGAAAGCTCAGTGTTAACTACTCTTAGTCAAGATCCTAGATTACATCCTCAGTCTCAAAGGGGCTTTTTACATGTTTTGTTTTTGCTGACTAATCGATAGAGAACTCCTTCCTTGTGTAAATTCTTCTCTTTACTGCCCGTCTTAGCTCATGAAAACATGCTGCTGGAATATGTCTGTTAGGAAAAAAAAGACTAACCTTGCTTCCCTATATGGTCCACTTTACATTGGACCCTTGTCTTTGTCCCTAGTGCCTCAGAATTATGATAGAGGCTTTGATTACATGACTATTTAGCTGGGCAATGGCCAATATTTATCTTACAGATATGAGTTAATTAGGCCAGAAGCACAGACATGTTTCCTACACTAATTTCAGTAAATTATCAGATTGCACAGGTAAATTGACATCCAGGAATTTCCCTATCAGAAAGTCCCATCTTAATTCATTTTCACAAGGGACCCAAGATAAGGTGGTATAGGAAAAAAGATGCAAGATCAAGGAAGGAGCCTAAGATTGAAGAAATCTTTTCTCTGAAAGTCTTGACCTCTTCTAGCTTAGACTCCATTCTGAATATTTCATATTTGTAGCATTTGAGGATCAACTTCCTCCTTTGTGCTTTCTTTTCAATAACACAAATTTTTTTAAAAAAAAGATAAGTTAAGCAATGAAGAGGAAGTAGAAAGGTGATAATTTTTTCCAGGTCTGCCTCTAATAGAGTTGATTTTCCTATTTAACTTGCAGTCCCTTTTTTTCTTTTCTCTCTTCAAGAGTTATTCAGTACATATGTAAATAGATGCTTAATCAGGATAAAGGAAAAAAAAAAAATGGACAGGATGCACAAGCTCTAATTTATTTAAATTAGTGCAGTATTGAGATATTCTAACACAATATTAAGCAAGCCATCCTTTAAAAAATGGAATTTCATACCTTTGCTCAGCTACTGTTACAAAAAAAAAACATCAAACAACAAGTTGAAAAGCTATATTTTTATAAAAGCATTGAGGTGAACTATAAGTTTGTAGAAAATGCAGTATGCTGGTTGCTCCTTTCCCTGGAACAGGGTGTAGCATCATCTCTGCCCACACTCCTTTGTACAATTTCAAACAAGTTGCTTTTAAAATCTGACAATAAGTTAACATCAAATCCAGGTTTATTCTTAAATCAGACCACTAGTGTTATGTCTGCAACTACAAAACAGGAGATTCTTCCTGCTCCTTATCTGGCATCTGTTCTCTTGAAACCAAGAAGCACCAAGTAAAAACCAGCAAGCAGGATCAGGGCACACCAATGTCAGTTCCCCTTAGATTTATTTTTTTTTTCTAGAGGATTGCACAAATCTACCACATTTCTACCATTAGCAGTGTGGATAATTTCATAATCTAGTGTACTCCCCAGCTTTAGGACGCCAGAAGTTAGAATCTAAAATGCTTTGATTCAGAACAAAACTTTTAACATGAGTACAATCAACAGCTAGTTGCCAACAGTCAAGAATGAGACTTTAGAAAGTCTCATGTTTGATAGAGGAGCAGAAAGTTCATAACTTTTTTGGCTTTACTGAGGTTTCTAGTAGCATCTCAAAATAATGAGAAAACTTTGTGATCTCATGCCCACTTTTTTTTTTTCCCCCCTCTGCCTAGTGAGCTAAAGGATAAACCTGTAGGGTTGTTTTTTTTAACAATCATGCCCTGCAGGCCAAAGGTTTTAGCCTCATACCTCAAATATAAAAAGCTAAAAGTGATTAACATGGCTTAGGATAACACAGGAAAAAAAAAGGCTCATTTAACACAGCAAGGCATCCTTTCTCAAGACAAAGAGAAAAAAAGTTTAAATCTTCCTCAATACAAAATAATTCAAGTGTAACCAATTACTTTCTATCAGTGAAGAATATGGTCCTGTTAAAGTCAACCAGATAGAATCTGATGTGGAGAAAAATACTATACTTACAACAGAATATCCAAGAAAAAGCTATTACAGGGAAAGCAGAAAAGGTTCCAGCTCATGCAATGAGCAGGAAACACTGGGTAGCAAAAAGTTGATTAAATACATATCAATTGGAAGACCTTTCCTCTGACCTTCAATCACACAGAGAGTCCTGGGAAAACTCCAGGACAAGAGCTCTTCATGCAAAAAAGAAGGGGGTAAATGTTGACAATTTGGCTTTCAGGAAAGGGTACCAGTGCCAAAAGTACTAATAAATGGGAGTAAGATAAAGGGGATAAAACCAAAACAAACAAAATCTAAACAAAAACTAAACAAACAGCCCCCAACCGAATAAATTGTAAAGCATTTTGAATGAGTAGGTATATAGAAGAGCTGAAGAATTATACAGGTGTCAGACCTTTAAAAACCATTTAGAAATGGTCAATAGGGCCACTCTGGAAAATTAATCTGAGTGAGAAAGGAAGTAAAGCTACACTATGTCTACAATTGGTGCTTAATTCAAACTAAATAAACCACTTGAATGAAATATGAATTTAAGCTGGCTTTCCTTAAAGATGCTTTGTGGGGAAGGCCCAATATAAACACACAGAAGGAGAAGATCCAGGAAGGGAAGGAGAGCATTTGTGTAAACACACTATTGAGTCAGCTGGTTGCAGGCCAAAAATTTGTATTACAGAAGGCCAATCTTGAAAGAGTGAAGAGTTAGAAGTTTGCAAATATCAGTTCTGGAAGCAATGGGAATCCCATTGATTTATGAGCACAAATATTGTATGTATTCTTCACCTATCAAAACAAATGGGATCTCCATGTATGCTTTTTGCTGTCTGTGAAGTACAAATGTCACTGTTTAGCATCAGGGCAGCTCATCAGACCTGTAATAGACACTCCGTAAACTCCTCTCCCTCCCCAAAGAGGAGGGGAAAAAGAATAAGGGAGACAGACAGTGATTAGAAAAGGAAAACTAGAAGAGCTTTAATGAAAACTAAAAATATAATAAAAATGTAATATATACAAATATACAGAAAACCAGTATCAAAGCCAAGCCCCCTATGGCAATTACATCACCATCACCACAAATGTGGTGGAGAAGGCACCAAGAAAATCCCAGACTGGGCCCAGTGGCAGATGAGAACTGTGTTCAGGAGCTGGATTCTGGTACTGGATTCAGGAACACACAGATCAGGATCAAAGGCAGAAAGGACAGAGTTCTTCTTGGATACCAGCCATGGAAGAAACAAGGAAGAAGCCAGAAAAGCCAAGTTGAGCAGGGCTTGACTCCTGTGATGCCTCAGCTTTATACCAAATATGAGGTATATGGGATGGAATTCCTTGTTGGTCAGTTTAGGGTTGCCTGTGCTGGATGCTCTCCCTGAAGGTGCAGCCACTTATTTCTGCCTCCCCTGCCCCCACAATGTGGTACACAAGATCTGAGAGTGGCCTTGCTCTGCATACTAATCCTTGGTACTAACTCTAAAGTTGGGGTGTTCTCACTGCTGGAAGCAGAGGCTGCCTATGAAAACAGGCTGCTAACTTCAGACAGTGCAGTTAGTTAGAAGAACTGAGCTGAAAAGTAAAATCACTGACCAGAATTAGTTCTGTTCTCACTCCAACCAGGACAGCAAGTACATGACAGCTTACAGCAGACACAGTAATCAGCACACAGCTGCCACAGAGATGGTGAAAGAATAACTGCTTTCCTTAGAGCAAAGAGTATCCAATTTCCCTATTGTGCACTTCAGCACTGTGACTGTGGATTTCAGTCCAAATGAGATGATCTAGCACATACGTCAGTGGATATCTAACTACTCTGCATCCTCTACAGTGAGAATCACCAAGGGACACGTCCACTATTAATACTTTCTGCCAGTGTATTCAGCATACAAATTATTTAAGACTGTCTTCACCAAGATGAGAAGGCAGATTTAACCTGGATTTCCTGGTTAAATCAACTAACCACTGAGATTGTCTCTTGAGTCTTAACAAGTGTACTAGTTTTCTTAAAGACCCTATGCCTGGAACCATATGAGAAAGTGAAAAATTCACTCTACTTATTTGTTGTTCTAGAAGCAAATCATCAGACACAAATAAGTTGTGAAGAGCTCAGTATGCAAAGGCAACTAAGAAAACCCAAAATACATTATTATATTTCAAGTCTCAAAATTGTGAGGAGCCAATTTGGAAACCAGGAACAAGTTTGTAATCTCCAGGGAAGTAAACAGATCCATACTGAGGCAAAACAGAATTAAAAGCTTACTGACAACCTATAATTTATCTTGGGAAAAAAAGTGTTTCAAACTAGTTGTGCTTACGTTTTAAAGATCTTACAGCTTTATTAACATGAAGTTGTGCTCATTTGTGCAAGTATTTGGTGGGGTTACGTGTCCTTTTCCATCTAATTCACTGACATTATTACACATTGCTTAGAACAGCCCTGTTCTGGGGACCTTACTTCTCATATTTACAAGGAAGAAAATACTCTTTAGCTGTGAAATAAGCAAAGCAATAATTTCATCCTTAATACTTTCCTGATCTCCTCCTCAGACACCTAACCAGTAAGTTCACACTTAGAATCTTCTAGAGAATTAAACTAAAGCTTTCAGGGTCAATATGAAAGTAAGAATGAAAGTCTATTAATAATAATGATTAAAGGTGAATGGATTTACATTTTTTCCATTATGTGTTACAGACAAACAATGGCTGGATAGTGATTTGTTCCTATGTCTCTAATTTTCACAAAAAAACATTTGTACGAATGACTAAAAATTAATTAAAAAAAAAATTGTCACTATATAATTTTGTATTCTTTTCTTTCTGAAAGCACACTGCTCAAAATATTCCAATCATCTATTCAGACAGTAGGCACTGCTATCAACCTATCCAGCTTGTAAAATATGTAATACACTGTATGTAAATGTGTCCCTGTCATGGCTTAACCTCAGCCAGCAACTAAACACCATGCAGCTGCTTGCTCACTGCTTCCCACCCCTGCTCTACATACTCTCCTGGGGAAGGAGAATCAGGAGAAACAAAAAAGTCAGTCCCTGTGAGTTGAATCGCAGGATGTTATGGGTTGAAGGGACCTAGAAGATCATCTAGTCCAACCCCCTGACAGAGCAGGGGCACCTACACTAAGTCAGATAAGGTCTGTTTAACAGAATAACACAAAGAGAAAAGAAAACAACAGTAATAACAATACTACTAATAAAATAATACATAAACATAAACCACAAGGATCTACCTGTGCCCAAATGATGCTTCCCCAGTTGCATGGTGAAAATACCTTCCCTCTTCCCCCCTCTGGCCCAGCCTTCCCCTTTTTATAGTTGGAATGATTCATCAAATATCCCATTGGCTGGTTTGATTGTTCATCCCATTGGCTGTGGCCCCCTTGGGCCAGCAGTTGTTTGTGAAAATTAACCCTATCCTAGCCAAACACAGGACAGTCCTCTTATAAACCAGTCCATCAGCAAATATCTGTTCTGGTATGTAGTCTATCTGAAATTACATTAAAGGTTGATGTCTGTTTTCCTTCTGGTATAGCATAGAGTGAGAAAAGAAGGGAAGAAATAGTGCCTCAGCTTCAGTATTGCAAATACAAACATTGATGTACAAATAGATCATAGCTGGTGAATTGGGATCTACCTGAGCCTGGAGACAGAGAAGTTGGATCATTAGTTCCTGACTTCCACATCCAATTTGTTGATGTATTTATTATTTTTTTTTTTTTTTCATTTTAAGAAAAAAGAGGAAAAAAAAAAAAGAAAAAAAATGTTAAGTTAGTGCTAACATGATAGAAAGAAAGAAAAGATCATGAGGCAGGAAGAATATACATAATGGAAGAACAGATAATAAAATAGATGTCTTCATTTTCAGAATAAAGCAAAATTTAAGACATCATTTTGTGTGGTATGTCAAAATTCCTGTCTTCAATTAGCATGCTGTGTAGAAGAACTTGCTGCCTCCAGCTCTAATTACAATAGTTTTAATTTATAAGAGTACTTTGGAAATTCAGGACCAAATTGACTTGAGATAAAGAGCCATTTCCTGAAGATACCAGTTCCTGGTAGTAATAAGGGTGAATATGATTCACCATGTTTAAACATTTAGAAGTGACAGTCTAGTGATTCTGTTATTTAGCCATCATTCAGGTGACATTGGCTTTCAAAGATGCTAAAATCCAAGCACTAGTTCATCAATAATGCCCATGGATGAGTTAAAAGTTCCACTACTTGTTCATGCTGAAGGAAAGTCTCAGAGAATTCAACATAAATTATAGCTAAAGATCCCCATGGCTCTCTCTCTCCTAGTACTTAGCAACAAAAAACATCATGCTCCACTTAGTTGCAGGGCCATGGTGCCAACATATATAAAGTAAGGGCTGGGAGAGTTAAAGATGTCAGTCATATTTTGGTGAAAAAATGACAACAGTGGCTCACCAGAAAGTGTTATGGCTGACAGTCTCCATCATTATCTTATTTCTTAGTATCATAGTCTGTAATCAGTGTGCAGCTGATGTGATGAGAAATACCTTTTCCACTACTTACAGAAAAGGAAACTCTTATTCAAAACCTAGTAAGATTTCCAAATGATTTAAGTCCCATGCTAATTTTTCCAGATATATTTTACATTTAGATGGATAGGCTTCTAAAACAATATCATTACTATGTCAAAAACATATTTCTGCTACCATGTTTATATTTATCAGTCTGAAAAAAAAATATATAAGTGTAACATGTCAAGAAATATGCTTGTCTTGTGAAATCCTAAGCTTCAGAGGTACAACAAACTTATTTTACATGGTATATTATTAAAAATCACTTACTTGCCTTAGAATTATAAACATATATTTTATGTTACAGCTAACTAGAAAGATACATCTTAGTTGTGGTCTTTCTCCATCCATTTGCAGGCATAACTTTTAGAAACCATTTTTATTTATATGGATATAATGCCATAACTGAAACAGAAGAAGAAGTTAGCCCAAAAACACCTCAAAACCACCTCCATTACACGAGATGAGATTTATAGTTCCAGGATGAGCTTACATAAACACAATTACCACATGAACTGTCTGAGATGTAGATTGCATTGCCTAGGATAATTATCAAAGGCCTCCTTACCTTTTTTTTTATCATGTCCCATACGGTATCATGTCTCACAAATAATGAGACCACAGCAGTCCCTGGAGAGCCATTGAGACAAGAATATAATAGAAGCAGAAAGGATTGCTTAATCCTTTCTGTAAGTTAAAAGTTTTGGTATTTGGCACAGACTTTACGAGAAATTATATAATGAATTTTGTACTTACATGATACATTATCTAAAAGGAAGTCCAAAAATTAAGAACATACATCTTTTGGGGGTCAGATTTAAATCCCCAGGACTTTCAAGACATGAAGACTGAACAGCCTGACTACTGAAATATGAAACTTAGCATTATCATCATGTATATCCATCACTTTTGTTTGTTACCCTATCTAGAAGGAGACAAATTAGAGGGAGAGCTGTGGTGAGTGTCTGGCATGTACTCGAGTAGTTGAGGCATCTTCAAAAGGGCCATATTTTAAAGAGTTAGGTCATAACAATGAAGATGAACTAGAGTGAATTCCTTTAAAATATAATTCAATCATTAAGTGACCAATTTAATAAAACATGTGGAGTCTGTTTATGCCCTTAAGAAGCACTGATTTTATTATTCCAAGCTTCACACATAGTTCTGAGACATGAGAACTCAATATATCAGACCAACCATTCAACAGCTGGAAGTTGTCACATGCAAATTTTTACCAGGTGGTGTTTTTCCAGTACATTTAGGTTTAGGTACCCAAGTTTCTGTTCATCTCTTAACTGGCAGTTCATGTCCACTGAAATCACTAGGAACAGAGAGCACACCAAGGGGGACCTCAATACTGTTCAGTAACTCACCAGCCCGCTGATAATGTCCGTAAACAATTTATGTCCATAAACAATTTAAACCTGCATAAACAATTTATTCAATAGGATAAGTTAATCAATAGGGTTTAAATCACTTTATATTGTAAAAGTTCATCTTATAGATGAGTTAAACCCCAATTAAATTCCCCACACTTCAACTGCCTACATGGTCTTCTCAGTAAGTGACCAAAGTGCACATTTTGAAATTGGATTAAATAACTGCACAGGAGAAAGGAACATCCATGAGGAAACTTTGGCAAAAAATAGTCTTACCTTTTCAGCCCCCAAAGCCTCAGAACTGTCGTTCTATTAGAGGAATGTCATGTTGCACAGCTCTGCTCAGTCTATATCTTTCCTCTTGAGGTCAGCCTTTGAGTAGGAACACGAGAGGTCATGTCTTGCCACAGGAGCCACTTCTAGAGTGAATCCTTTTTGAATAACAGGTTTTCTTCTTTAGCTTGCTGACTAGGGACTCACAAAATATTGTTAAGGGTGATTTAAGTTATCTTCAAACAAAAAATTTTGCAGCATTTTCTGACTGATTAAACAAATTAAATGTTTTTATTTGGACTTGAAAAACAAACAAACACAAAAAACCCCAGAACTAAATCATACGACCAAGTTTTGTTCAGCCTCAGCTCCAAATTCTTATTTAACCCAAACCTCTTTAAATAAAAATGCCTGATTGTATTTATCTTCAGCACTAAGGAAATCACTGCTGTTCTGCTTACTCACTGAAAGAGCAGTACTGTGATACCACACTCTTGTAAGACTCATCACCTGTCTGATTAATAAGAAATTAGATTAGAACATCTGCTGATTCTGAATTCTTTGAATTGGTGAAAAAAGAATGGAGAATTAAAAATTATAAATACTATAAATATGAACTTACTTTACACACTTTTAAGGCAAGTAAAGTCAAATTGAAGATTTAAATTTCTATATTCTCCAAATAGAACACTTTTTCATGTATGCATCAATATTGTTAGGTAAAGCCATCTGCTTGCTGATCAGACTGATAAGGAATGTCACTGCATCAGTTTTTGGCAATAAATTATAATCTAAAATGAAAAGAGATCTTGCAGAATACATTGGCAGCTGTTCATAAATGGTCACCTTGGACAAATGAATATAGAAATCAGTGTCCATATGCCCATGAGGAGTCAATGAAATCATATTGCAAGGAAAAGCAACCCCAAGGCAAGGACTAGTGTGCAAACACACTGGTAAACAGAACTGTTGTCCCTGGATAATAATTTGAGGAATGACAAATAGCAATGTGATCAAAATGTTGTTTATTTAAAGGTCTGTATGTCTTTTTTGAATCCAGCCAAACCTTTTACATAATTCCAGTCCACCACAATTATAACCCCTTTTTCAAAGAATCCATACAGAACCACAACCCTTTCAGCACATACACAACTCATCCAAACATATGCAAACAGATGCATACTGGAACAGAATAAATCCCTCAGTAAAGCTCCCTGTATTAACACTGGGACAAGAATTTATTCAAATGCTAGGAGATTGTAACCCTACCTCTACAATTTTCTTAACTAAATTAGATATTAAAGTCTCTAGCTTCTTTCTAACAGTTATGTGGTAGCATTGAAAGGAAAATCCAAGACCTTACTTAAGTTAAAATTGATCTTCAAAAGCCTGCTAAAATTAAGCTTTTGTTCCTAGGCTTCTTCTTTGGCTGTTCTTTGCATTCAGCCCTGAAAGTTCCTAGAGCCCTGGTTGTCTTTCCTGGGTTTAATCCAATCCTGGTGGGGACTGAGGGGAGGCTTTGTCCCCTTTCTCCCCTCCCTTCTCAAGAGATTCTTCTGACTCAGACTCAAACTAAACTACATCAAATGCAAGCCACTGAGAAAATTACTTTTATACATTACTATAAATTACCAACTCTGCATGGTGCATCATGATCATCACCTTGCAAATAGTGTTAAGGGATGTATTGCCAGAGCAATTCCCAGTCTGAAAATGTTAACTATATTTGTCTCAAGTGGATTAACTGTACAGAGAATGTAGCTGTCTCACTCTGGCACATCACTTTGTTTTCTCTTTTCTCTGAGTGGTTAGGCATAAAGCTCCATCAGTGGTGTATGCGATCATAAAATGTTGGCTAGAAGTAAGAACTGAAGTGCAGAGTGACCTTCATGCTGGTAATGGGGCTGTATCAGCATGGTACGTGTTCCCTGTTGTCTTCTCAAGTCCTCACAAAAGACTAGCAGATTTTTATTCTTTTTTACAAAGTATTTCTAGGAAATAAAATTCCATTCACATTGGCAGCAAAAAAATATATAATTGAGCTTCAGCATTGATACACAACCATGTAATTTAGAATTTTGCACTGAAATATGTGAAAATATAAATCTTGGTAAAAAGTCAAGTGTTTGTTCCTGTTTATAGAATTTCTTTTTTTTGTCTGGAGGTTTATCTTGAACAATAATTATGCATTCAAGGTCTGATGTGACTGTTCCACATGTAATATTGATATTTTCCTAACAAAGAATATAGGAATGTAAATATAAAAGAACTATGTTTTTTAACTTAGAACCCATGCAATTTGTTGCTTTGATTTGTGAACTAGCTTGGAGCTAACACAGCCTGCTGTGAATATTAAAATAGAAATCCATCTGGGCAGAACCCTGCTATATAGTAGTATGAGATCCAATTGCCAGTAACTCAATTCCTCTAGTCAGTAAGCTGCTTTGGAAATGCTGCTAGAGTGTCTTTCAAGGATGGACATTTAAGAGGTTTATTATTTAGTCTATGGGAACAGGCTCTGTAGAGTGCTTGTACTTCAGATAGCTGTCCTCCTTGGCAGGATCCTCCTCAATATGTGGTAAGCCAGACACTCATTTCTACCTAACTTGCTAACTTGAAGGCAGTCCCTAATATCCTTCCTTTCTTAGGTGGATAGTAGATTAAAATATATTTACTTATAGTTTTGCCTGTGCACAGAAAAACCTCATGTGCCTCTACTGATTCATTTTTCTGACAAGATCATTTTACATAGTTTTTGCTTCCTAAATTCTCTGGCTGGGACTTGACATGTGACTGTGGCATGGAATGCCAGCATTCATATCACCAGTTTCTGTGGTGTCACCTTAATGTAAATCCTGGAAATAATGGAAATAATTTCTCAATTATTTCTTTAGCCAATACTAGGAACCTCACCTACTGTTTTCCATAAACTATAGCAACTAAAATGATTCCTTCTGTGAATAAGTAATTTTATTCTTGATTTGTCTTACGTTTCCCCAGAATATTATTAAGTGGTACAAGCATTCTTCTGTAACAGGCTGATTACAAGTGAAGAACTGTTTTTCATCCTGAGCTCATGTGAAAGTATTTCCTCAGTTAACACATCTCTCCTTTCCCAGTAGGATTAGGTCATTGTACCTCTAATATTTCACAAGGTTTTGACACTGGTTTGATAAATTGAAAAGATGGCATCTTCTCTACCAAAATGTTCTTTGCCCCACAAGAAAAACCATACTGCAATAAATAATAAATATACAGTACAGCTTCCTTAGATTCCAAGAATTTTATATGCTGTAATTTAATCCTTAGAAAACCAGAGGATATTAAATGAACTAAACTGTCTTAGCCAGAAATCTCTGATTTGGGCTCCTCTTTGATGTTTATATCTGAAAGCCTTTGATGTCTTAAAATTGTTTCAGAAATTAGAAAAAAAACCCCAACTTTGTAAATAATTGCTGATTACGTAAATGACAATATGATGATGAACAACACAGGGTTTATAGAAATGAATTGTTTCTTTGAATATTAAGTTAATCAAAAAGCCAAGACTGTCTAGTACAAGCTGCTAGTGCCTTAAAGATCCTTTGGCATTCCAGATGCACAATGAAACAAAAATAGTGTAGCCTTATTATGAGCACCTTTCCACATCTGCAATCCTGTTATACAATAAACTCTTGTTCTTTTGTAGCGAGATTGCACTGGTTCTTTTTTTCCTTTCTTTTTTATTATTAATTTGAAACATGTGGGGAGAGGGTAATCCAGTAAGCCATAGGCATTTCATATCAGAGCTTGCATGCAATCACATGTAACGTCAACCATCTGGGTAGAAGGATAGATAGAATTTTTTTTTTATATCAACAGACTGTGAATGATAGCAAGGAGTAGAACCAGTGGAGTTCAAATGAATATTATATATAAATTAATGTCTATGAACCTGATATTAGTAACATGCACTTGAACATAGGCCCATTGATGGAAAAAAAAATGGTTTTGCTATTAAATAAAATAACAAGAACTATACAATAAGAAAGTTTGTTGTATTTACATGTTGAATATATAGCGTTGTTTGCAAATGGATGCAAATGATACAGCAATACATAAAAAAGAGTAAGTTTTGTGCATATACATGCTCATAGAGATTTCTGTAAGAAGGATATTTTTCTGATTGCTAAATAAATTATATTTTGAAATGACAAAAAGCTAGTGATTAGGAAGACAATTAAAAGGTAATTATTTAAAAAAAAAACATGTCTGCTTTTATTTCGAGCAAAGATAAAGCATTATCTCTCAAAACACATTCACTTACTGTTTATTTTCAAAGGGAACTTTAAAATTAAATTACAGTGTTTGGAAGAAAAAAAATATGAAATAGACATCTGAAAGAAATAGAACCTATTTATAATTTCACTTTTTTGATGTCAAAAGATATCCTAGAGGAAAGCCTTAGGGATATTAATTCTTCTCAGACTTACAGTAAAAGCATTCATTTTTTAAGATTCATAATCCTGTATCAAAGTTTTGTGAAAACATGATAAAAATTCAATAGTTCATGCATTTAAAAGATTAAAGCCAACAACCAATGCAAACATTTAAAGTTATTTACAGTTCTGTGAAATCCAAACTCCATGCATGTGCAGTATATTGTATGCTTTTAAAACTACAGTTTGGTCTGGAGTTCTGCACAGTAGAAGCAGAAAGGAAAATCTATGGCATGCAATTCCATTGCCTGCATGGTACAAACTTGTGAGCTTCCACTCTTTGTTTATGTAGCACACCATGTAATCATTAAGACTATTCTATGCTGATATTTTATTTTCATTTAAAGAAAGTACTACATTTATCATCCCAGAATTTTGTTCTGTGTCCTCAAGCAACAAGAATAAATTCTGAGGTGAGAATCAGAACACTGAAATTATGGTTTGGTTGATCGAATAGTTTTGTAAATAAGGCATTTAAAGAGGCACTATATCTTGGGGTTTTAGATAGTTAATAGTCTGACTGCTCAAGTGTTTTTTTTCTGTGGGGGGCAGTGGCTACTCACTGGTGAGTAGGGAGCATTCTATACAGCCTCCTGCCTTTTGCATTCATTATTTCATTTTAAAAAACTAAAGCCACAAGCCAGCAAATCACCTAAGCACTTGATAACCTCCTGTTCTCACCAAAGTTAAAGTCATTGTCACTACTTCTGTATGGATATCTATGAACATAAGTAAGCATCTTGCCTTTTTGGGACCTTATCATTAACTAAAAAGTTCAGAGTTATTGTATTAAAATGTTCTGCTGTGTTTCACGCATAATTTCTCAGATGCCATGAACGTCAATACAAAATAAGCCCTCTGTGGAAACACAGAACTTGAGGACAAGGGGACATATCATCTCCTCCTGTCAGAAGCTTTTTCGAAGGGAAAAGACATCAGGTTTCAGAGCTCTGGATTCCAAGAACTGCAGGATAATAGAAATGCTGTTTTGTAGGGAACCTTTGGAGGTCTCTCCCACACAAAGTTTAATTTCACTAGCACTAGATCAGGTCAGATGTATCTCAATGCTGTCTTGTCTAGAAAACTTTCAAGAATGAAGATTCCCCATTCTCTCTTGGCAGCCTGCTCCAGTGTTGTACTACCTGTCTGCCACAATTTGTTTTTTGTCATCTTTGCATCTCTCTTTCTGTAAGTGCAGGTTGCTGGTTGATAATAGATCATTCCCTGGTCACCTTTTTGTCATACTATATACACACTATAAGTACAAATCCTTCAATCACTCTTCACAATCATCTTCCAAGTATAATACTGAAATCTCTCATTTCTCAGTAGCCCTTAGGTACCAAGGGGCTCCAAATTAGTGTTTCTTTTCTTCAAACAACTTCACCAATGCCAGGCAAAGGATAATAACTTCATTTGATCTGCTCCCATGTTTGCCATAACAGTCCAATACAAGTTGCCTTATTTTCAACTTGCCTTACTGTTTTATAGAATCATAGAATCATAGAATGTTAGGGGCTGGAAGGAACCTAGAGGATCATCTAGTCCAACCCCCCTGCCAGAGCAGGATCACCTAGAGCAAGTCACCCAGGAACAGATCCAGATGGGGCTGGAATGTCTCCAGAGAAGGAGACTCCACGACCTCCCTGGGCAGACCCTTCCAGGCTCTGGCACCTTCATTGTGAAGTCACCCTCCCTGTAGTCCATCACAACTTTACTAATTTCCCACCCTATACTGATTCATGATGTTGTTGTGCCCCAAGTTAAGGATCCTTGTGAAGTCTATTGCAGTCCAGTTCTGAAGAACCTTCTGATTTATAGTTTTCCCATTCTTCATGTCAGTCATTCCTCTTAATTAGCATTTTCTGAAGATTTGCCTACAGACATTTGCCTAAAAAAAAAAAAAAACCAACAAAAAGGCAATACAGTTAAAAAGTGATAAAATAAACAAACTATAAGAAGTGGGATTTTGGAGTATAGAATCATAGAATGGTTAGGGCTGGAAGGGAGCTCCAAAGGGCATCTAGTGCAGCCCCCTGCAGGGAGCAGGGA